>JAUPTC010000518.1:0-46000 GCA_030762895.1 Sophora flavescens
TTTATAAGCTACAGGACCTATCCGATGAAGAATTTGATATGGTCCAATGAATTTAGGAGTGAGTTTTCTGGATTTAATTACCCTACCAACCCCAGTCGTTGGCGTGACTCTCAAAAACACATGCTCACCTTCCTCAAACTCAAGAGGTCGCTGTCTCTTGTCAGCATAACTTTTCTCTCGACTGACGAGTTGTTCGCATTTTCTCTTGAATCATTTTCACCTTTTCTGTCGTTTGTTGCACTATGTCTGGTCCAACCATAAAATTCGCACCATCTTGGTACCAACATAAAGGCGTTCTGCACCGTCGACCATACAACGCTTCATAGGGTGCCATACCTATGCTAGAATGAAAACTATTATTATAAGTGAATTCTATCAATGATAGATATTCATCCCAGCTTCCAGTATTTTCCAATACACAAGCTCTCAATAAATCTTCAAGAGATTGAATAGTCCTCTCCGATTGTCCATCCGTTTGAGGATGATACGCAGAACTCAACCTAAGTTTCGTTCCCAACAACTCTTGTAGACTTTTCCAAAATCTTGATGTAAATCTTGGATCACGATCTGAAACAATACTCAAAGGCACACCATGTAACCTAACAATTTCATCGATATACAACTGAGTTAATCTTTCCAATGAGTATTTCACATTAACTGGTAAAAAGTGAGCTACCTTCGTCAACCTATCAACTATTACCCATATAGAGTCATACCCTTTCCGAGTCTTTGGTAAACCTGACACAAAATCCATTGCAATACTATCCCATTTCCATTCTGGAATATCCAAAGATTGTAGCATTCCCGCTGGTCTTTGATGTTCTACTTTAACCTTCTGACAAGTTAAACACGCAGCTACAAATTCCATTACTTCTTTCTTCATACCATGCCACCAATACAATTTCTTTAGATCCTGATACATCTTAGTAGCTCCGGGATGCAAACTCAACTTACTCTTATGAGCTTCTTCCAGAATTAATTTCCTCATTTCAACATTATTTGGTACACAAATCCTTTCACCAAATCTTAAAATTCCATCATTTCCTTCTTTAAATTCTGTCACAGCTCCTTGCCGCACTAACTCTCTTTCTCCTTGTAGGTAATGATCACTTTCTTGTTTCTCTTTAATTTGTTTCATCAATTCATTTGAAACAGTAATCATACCCAAACATAATTTCTCCGGAAACATCTCAATTGTCAATCGCATATCTCGGAATTGTTCCAACAAATGTTGTTCTTTAACCATCATTGCCGATATATGCATTGATTTCCTACTCAAAGCGTCTGCCACAACATTCGCTTTTCCAGGGTGATACTGCAGTTGAAAATCATAATCCTTTAAAAATTCCAACCAACGCCTCTGCCTCATATTTAACTCTTTCTGATCAAATAGGTATTTCAAACTTTTATGATCACTGAAAACATTAAAAGTTGCTCCATACAAATAATGTCTCCAGATTTTTAAAGCAAATACCACTGCTGCTAACTCCAAATCATGAGTAGGATAATTCCTTTCATGAATCTTCAATTGTCTTGAAGCATATGCCACAACTTTCCGATTTTGCATCAATACACATCCTAACCCTTGATATGAAGCATCACAATACACCTCAAAAAGTTCATAAGGATCAGGTAGTATCAATACCGGTGAAGTAGTCAACCTTCGCTTTAACTCTTGAAAACTTTCTTCACATGCTTCAGTCCATACAAATGCTTGATCCTTTCGAGTCAATTGGGTAAGAGGACCTACTATTTTAGAAAATCCCTCAATGAATCTTCTATAGTATCCCGCTAAACCCACAAAACTACGAATTTTCTGTTACCGTCTTAGGCCTTTCCCATTGCAAAACAGTCTCAACTTTTGACGGATCTACAGCAATTCCCTCACTCGAAACTATATGTCCTAAGAATTGAACTTGGTCTAACCAAAATTCACACTTCTCAGGTTTCGCGTAAAGTTGTTTCTCCTTTAAAATTTGGAGAACCACACTGAGATGTTCAGCATGTTTTTCTTTACTTGGAGAATAGATTAGAATATCGTCGATAAAAACAACGACAAACTGATCTAAGTAAGGACGAAAAATCCTATTCATGTAATCCATGAATATCGCTGGAGCATTCAGTAACTCCGAATGGCATCACAAGATACTCGTAATGACCATAACGTGTCCTAAACGCAGTTTTACAAACGCCCTCCTCCTTCACACGAATTTGATGATAACCCGAACGTAAATCTATCTTTGAGAAAACAGCTTGCTCCGCGTGAATCGATCCATTAAATCATCTATCCTTGGAAGTGGATACTTATTCTTAATCGTCACATTATTCAGCTGCCGAAAATCTACGCATAAACGAGAAGTTCCATCCTTCTTCTTCACTAATAACACTGGAGCTCCCCAAGGCGATACACTAGGTCTAATAAATTCCTTCCGCATCAGTTCCACCAATTGTTCTTTTAATTCCTCTAGCTCTGATGTCGACATTCGATATGGTGCTATAGATATTGGTCCAGTGCCCGGAACCAGATCAATTGCAAACTCAATCTCCCGAACAGGTGGTAATCCAGGTACATCTTCAGGAAAAACTTCCAGAAAATCGTTGACAACTGGTATACACTGCAAGTCTAACTCACTCTTGATGTCTAAGGAATATAATAGCATGTATCCTTGTGCTCCCTCCTTTAAAGAAGCTTTTACTTGATTAGCAGTTAACAATCCAGAAATCTCATCCGTAGGAAAAACTAAGGTTTTACGAGCACAGTCTATCAAGATATGATTAGAAGACAACCAATCCATGCCTAGAATTACATCTAACTGTATTAAAGGCAAACAGATCAAAGTTAACAAGAAAACGTTTATCCTGAATAATGATAGGACAATTTAAACAAACGAAGTAACCACAATGGCTTAGAAGTAGGAGTTGAAACAACAAGATCACACAACAAAGAAGAAACAGGTAATTTCAACAATTTCACACAATCCATCGAGATAAAAGAATGCGTTGCACCTGAATCAAATAGTACAGTTAAAAGATTACCGTTTATATCACACTTACCTTGTATGAGATCGTCGGAATTGAAGCCTCGGCTCCACTCATCGTATAAACTCTTCCCTTAGCCGCTTCGGTTTATTTGTTCCAAACATGATTGACAATCGATTCCGCTTTGGCATCGTACAATACTTTGCTATATGTCCCATTCGATCACAATTGAAACATTTCATTTCACCTCTAGGACAAACATTTGACATGTGACTGGAATCTCCACACTTATAACATCTCCTAATTTGACCTTGATTCAGATTTCCTTGTCCTCCACCTCCCGATACAAGCAAAATTCGAATCGGTTCCGTTGTCGATTCGGATTATTCACTTATGAACGAAAATAAGGCTTCCTCTGATTTTGTTTCCCTCTCCAACTCGATTCTCGATTCTTGAATTTTGAAGATCCACCCACACTTCCTCTAGTATCCTTTCCTTTCTTCATCCGCTCGATCTTTCGACTCATTTCCACTAGTGCTTGAAAATTACGAAGTTGCAAAGGTAAAACGGACTCCTTAATCTCAAATCGCAATCCCGCTTCGAATCGTTCACACTTCCAAACTTTCACTCGGTTGAGCTTGAAAGAAACGAAAATATTTGGCCAATGACTCAAACTTCGCCGCATACTCCTCCACCGATAAATCTCTCGATATAACCCCGGAAATTGTCGCTCCCTCTCGATCCTTATACTCTCCGGAAAATATTTGTCCATAAACGCAATTCGAAAAACCTCCCAAGTAATGTCTTGATGTTCAGCTTCCAACAATAGCCTAGCACCTTTCCACCAATATTCTCGCATCTCCCACCAAGAGGAAAACAAGATAAGTGACCCGAACATCGCCGGCGTAGCAACTAACTCGAAGATCTTCTCCAACTCCTGAATCCAAAGATCAGCCTTCTCGGATTTGCATCCAGACCAAACCGTGAAGGATTTTGACTTCAAACGCAATCAAAGCCTT
The DNA here is from genome assembly GCA_030762895.1 of Sophora flavescens. NCBI lineage: Eukaryota > Viridiplantae > Streptophyta > Magnoliopsida > Fabales > Fabaceae > Sophora > Sophora flavescens. The sequence goes on from JAUPTC010000518.1 coordinate 3,999, forward strand.
GCCTTCCGCAGACTTGCAGATTCTCGAACATTCATCGCTGCGATCGATTTGCAATTGCCGCTGCCATGTTCTCCATTGCTTCGAGCCGCATAGTCTACTACTTCTTCATACTCCTCATTCATATTACCACGACCTCCTACACGACCCCCTCTACGGCCTCGTACACGACCACCACGCCCACGCCCGATTCTGGTTCTACCACCGGTTCCATAACCGACCTACAAATCACAATCGGTTAGACCAAAACCAGAAATCAAACGCAAACTCACTCGTCATCACACATTACTTCTAATAAGTAATTCAAACAAACCTAAGTCAGAGATCACACAACATAGACATAACAGACCTATTTTTCCGACATTCCCGAAAGACTCGACCAGCTCGATACCACAAAATGCGACACCCTACTCTAGGGTTATCCCATTAATACCCAATTATAAATTATAATATATATTACGCTGGTTACTTTCGGAAAATATTAATTTAAGGTAACTAACCTTATATAAAAATAGTGCTTAATTTTTTTTTTTCTTTTCATACAACATATAACTATTATAAACATAAACCACATATATGTACATCCATATATATACATATGCTTCATCGTTTACATATACAACTCCTATACTAGGAGATATCAAAAACCTTTAGAAGCATAGACCATTCTCCTTCAAACTAAACAAAGAAGATAAAGATATATATACATATCAACAACAACTGGTTAACAACCATTTCAAAACTAAGGCTCTAAGAAGCCAAAGTAAAACTATCAAGACTCACTACCCCGGAAACTATACCTAAGCTGGTCAAGCTAATGAAACCCATTGGGAAGACCATAAGGATCAATCCCACCTACAGCTGACGAGTCTGATGATGCCTCCGCTTCCATTGCTTCCTCAAGAATCACCATCATCTACCGCAGGAGGTTGAAACTCCGGATCATCCTCTAGGTATTCCTCTGGATCTTCTTCACCGCTACTAGCTCTTCTTCAACTGGAATTTCTCCATTTCCTAATATCTCGAAGAGGTTGAGGTTGAGGTAAAGGATCCATCATTCCATGCTCCTCCGGATATTGAAGATACACCAGGACCGGTGGTAACGATATCTCGATTGTTTCTACTACATGCGCCCCTCCGATTGGGTCCTTCTTCCATCGTACCAATAACTTCAGTACTAGGGCCATGGTAGGTGGCGCACAGTGCCCCGATATTTATATCCCGTGCACCACCATACCGTGCCCGATCAAAAGTGAGTGTACGAACCCTCGACCGCACCCGGTGGTACGTCCGGATTCATCTCGAATATGTTGTAAGAGTGAGAAACCAATACTTGGATCTTACTCAATAACTACGCTCTAGCCATCAAATACCACATCAACATTTATCACATACAATTAATTATAAACTAACAGTTTATAAATGGGTTCAACACCCCAAACATCATCCATAAAATTATGCATGACACTTCTATTCATCATCTAATTTTCGCCCTAATCTCATGAGATATCACCAACCACGTGTTGAGTTGATCGGACTCCAAAGCCACACTGGCTAACTTGGCACTCGCCAATAGGTCCGCGACCTCTTCCCATCTTGAAAACAACAAAGGCATACACGCCAAGGCACTAACACGGCCAAACATTGCTAATGCCCACAATCAGTGGCACCGCCATTAGCAAGTAAGATGGGGATCCCAAAGTCCTTCCTAGGCACCAATGAGATAATGCACAGCCGAATTACCATTCGCCGATGGTAATTGATGCATTTAAAACCACAAATCACAAATCGCAGCACGCTCACACATGCATGCAAAACACTTTTGTTTTGTTCTTTTCTTTGTGCTCCATCTTTCTCTTGTCGAAGCTCAAAATGGCTTACGACTCACATAGTTTTAAAACACTTTTTAAAACTTTCATTACAACACAGGACCTTCTTATCGTCCGAGTGCTCAATCACGACACCTCTCGACCTGGTGCACCAAAGACTAGGTTCGTGGCTTCTAGAAAACATCTTCAATGTTTTATCACAGTATACCTCATGTATACCTCATGTATACCTCATGTATACAACATAGGCACTCCAAGTCCAAATGACTGAGTCCATCACAATCACAGAACATTAGTACCCCGACGTCTCGGTTACTAAGTCCAACTGTATTTTCAACGTTGTTAAATCAACTTTCGATTTTTAGAAATTCTTTTCTAATGGTAGAAATTCATTATAAAAATTCTTAACAAATAAAACTTAGTTTTCACAAACCAATGAGTCACTTGAGATTTAACTTTCTCAAAATAGGCACTCGCCTGCTTTAAAAATACTTGCCGTCTAGATTTTCTTGATTTGCCGTCAAATTTTGTTTTTAAGACTTTTAAGCCAAAAACTTAACTTTTTCCACTTAATTAATCTTCTAAAATAACACTTAACTTGTTTTCATCAATTAATTTAATAAAAGAATATTCTGTAATATTCTGATTTTCTTACGTAAAATTTAACAATACTAAAATATTTTCACCGTGTTGAACTCATTGTGACTCATAATTCACTTTTCCAAAAACAACTTATTAAAATAATAATATTTTTCAACTCTCTTTATTTTTCTCAAAAGAAATTCCCTTTGATATCATATACCAATAACTTGCCACTAAAACCTTGAATATAATTCAATACAGTTTCTTAAAGCTTTTATCCAACTTTCTTAATTGTGCACTGACCACTGTCAGGCTTCTCACACATCAAACAACAATTATATCACAGATATTTCCCAGGCAGATCATGCATCACAGTTCATAATATAATTGCCAATAAACAATTAACGCAAAATAAACCACACAGATATCAATAAAGCAACAATAAACAACATAAATAAACACTAACAAACAATTAATTACAAACAACAATTGGATAGCATATAGCCATTGAATAGAATCCTTCTCGGTTATGACACCTTACCTCTTGAAGACTCCTTGTTCAACTTACAAACTCCTTCCGAATTTCCCGTTACCTTGTAAACTTGTACTCAACTAACCTTCAATTATAACCAAAGTGTTACAATTCAAGAAACTAGAACATTCTAAACCCTAATACATAGTCACGGCTTCTAGGGTTTTTGAATAACTAAAACTCCTAATCATGATTAAGTTATGGATTAATGATCCTTTATTAACCTAAACCATAGATTATCAACTAAACAACTAAGTTTTAAACTCAAAACTTCCTAACTCTTTTATACATAGGTTCGGCCTTACTAGGTTCATGAAGCTAGGGTTCTTAGATTAACAAATCATCTTGGATTTATAAAGCATACTTACTAAACACTTGATTTCTAAGATCATTTATGAAAATCATGAACAAAACTCAACAAAACTCACCCACTTAGGGTTCGGCCAACATGAACATTTTTGAGTAAAATAGTCATTTTAAGAAACTAACATGGATTGAGTGTGTAGTCATACATGCCATATAGAATACATGATCATACATGAAAACACATGAACAAAACTCTACCAACCCTAAGGTGATAGATTCGGCCAAGGCTAGTTTTTCAAGAAAGAAATTTTTGATTACTTCATGCTCTTGGATTTAGAGAGTAGACATGATATCTAGAAGATAGAAAGTAGTTTCATCATCATTAGATTTTCCTAGGATTTATTATGATTTTTCAAAGATCTAGGGTTTGAAACTTGAAAATGATGAACTTCCATGATATAAGGCTTGAATCAAGAAACTATCTAAAGAACATAGACATGATTTAAGACAAAGATTAGGATTTACCTCTTGATAATCAATGATGAAGACAATCCAAGAACTTGCTTTGAGAAACTTAGAACTAAGAACTTAGAACTTTAGAGTTTTTGAAGACAAGTAGCCAAAGAACTAAATGAAAAATGAGAGAAAGGTATTTATAGTAGAAGTGGCGACATTTCAAGAAGGATCTAGATAAGATGAGTTGTCATGTTAAAAGGATTAAAGTGCAATTAAGTTCCAAGGACCAAATTGCAAAGATTCCAATAGTTGAAGGACTAGTTTGCAAATAGACAATAGAATGTCATGATGATGGGTTTAATCACATTAAATGCCATCTTATCCTTGACTTACTTGGCTGAATTTATGAGTGCAAAACAAGTTAAGAAAGTAGATAATTCAATGTATTAGAAGAATCAAGAAACTTGTAGACAAATCTAGGTTAAGTAGAAACCTTTAGAAAATTCTAGAATCATCTTGACAATTCCAACTAAAATAGGCAGCCATAATTTACATGGGCTTTCGAATGGGCTTGAAACATTTGGGCTTGATTTCATTTTCTTATGGGTTGTGGGACCCACTTTGAAGATTTTGGCCTTTTAACATAAGATAAGAAAACTTGAATGGCTTTATGGACTCAACTATGGACTAACAAGATTTGGGCTTATAGGCCACGACCATTTAGGATTAGAAAAAGGGATTCTAGCCCAATCCATTTGAAAAAAACAAAAAAACTAATTTAGGGACAAAATGGTAATTTACAGAAAGTTCAGGGACTTAACCGTAAATTTCAAAATTCTCTATTTAATCCTGAAAAACCTTCTAAACTTAAAAGTATGATTCATCCCCTTGAATCATCTCAAAATCCTAAACTAAATCCTCTTACTACTCTTAGAATCTCTAATCTCCTTTCCGTCGTCTACCCGATTACACTCTCCGCCCGTAATACTCAAATTATTTTATTTTTTTCTGAAAAAATTCTAAACATACAAAGTTGTAGAAAATAAAATACTAAGCTTAAGTCTCTCGTTCACGAATTAAAATTAGGTCTTTTGAACAGCATTATTATACTGTCAATGAAATTCGCAGACCGGGTTTCGCCTGAATTTCCAACCTAAATTTTAATCGTAGTTTCCTACGGTCAAGTAGGATTAAATACTATCCTCCGTTCACTTAGAATAACTTTATAAAACTCTAATAAACTTATAAATATATTTATATGTATTTACTGTTATTTAAAACAAGAAAATACAGTGGTGTTACATTACTACCCCACTAAAAAAAATTTCGTCCTCGAAATTACGTACTGTAAATAATTCAGATATCAGTAACTTCATTTTATCTTCTACTTCCCATGTTGCTTCTTCAGTTACATCATCCCAAATAACTTTAACCAATGAGATTTGTTTACCTCTGAGCTGCTTAATCTTCTTATCCGCAATTCTCACAGGTAAAGTCTCATAAGACATGTTTTCTTTTAGTTGTACTAGATCAGGTTCAATTACGTGAGATGGATCGGAAATATATTTTCTTAATTGTGAGACATGAAAGACATCATGAAGATTGGATAGAAACGGTGGTAAAGAAATTTTATAAGCTACAGGACCTATCCGATGAAGAATTTGATATGGTCCAATGAATTTAGGAGTGAGTTTTCTGGATTTAATTACCCTACCAACCCCGGCCGTTGGCGTGACTCTCAAAAACACATGCTCACCTTCCTCAAACTCAAGAGGTCGCTGCTCTCTTGTCAAGCATAACTTTTCTCGCCGACTCGGGTTGTTCGCATTTTCTCTTGAATCATTTTCACCTTTTCTCGCCGCTTGTTGCACTATGTCCGGTCCAACCATAAAATTCGCACCATCTTGGTACCAACATAAAGGCGCCCCGCACCGGCCGACCATACAACGCTTCATAGGGTGCCATACCTATGCTAGAATGAAAACTATTATTATAAGTGAATTCTATCAACGATAGATATTCATCCCAGCCTTCCAAGATTTTCCAATACACAAGCTCTCAATAAATCTTCAAGAGATTGAATAGTCCTCTCTCGATTGTCCATCCGTTTGAGGATGATACGCGAACTCAACCTAAGTTTCGCTCCCAACAACTCTTGTAGACTTTTCCAAAATCTTGATGTAAATCTTGGATCACGATCTGAAACAATACTCAAAGGCACACCATGTAACCTAACAATTTCATCAATATACAACCGAGTTAATCTTTCCAATGAGTATTTCACATTAACTGGTAAAAAGTGAGCTACCTTCGTCAACCTATCAACTATTACCCATATAGAGTCATACCCTTTCCGAGTCTTTGGTAAACCTGACACAAAATCCATTGCAATACTATCCCATTTCCATTCTGGAATATCCAAAGATTGTAGCATTCCCGCTGGTCTTTGATGTTCTACTTTAACCTTCTGACAAGTTAAACACGCAGCTACAAATTCCATTACATCTTTCTTCATACCATGCCACCAATACAATTTCTTTAGATCCTGATACATCTTAGTAGCTCCGAGATGCAAACTCAACTTACTCTTATGAGCTTCTTCCAGAATCAACTTCCTCATTTCAACATTATTTGGTACACAAATCCTTTCACCAAATCTTAAAATTCCATCATTTCCTTCTTTAAATTCTGACACAGCTCCTTGCCGCACTAATTCTCTTTCTCCTTGTAGGTACTGATCACTTTCTTGTTTCTCTTTAATTTGTTTCATCAATTCATTTGAAACAGTAATCATACCCAAACATAATTTCTCCGGAAACATCTCAATTGTCAATCGCATATCTCGGAATTGTTCCAACAAATGTTGTTCTTTAACCATCATTGCCGATATATGCATTGATTTCCTACTCAAAGCGTCTGCCACAACATTCGCTTTTCCAGGGTGATACTGCAGTTGAAAATCATAATCCTTTAAAAATTCCAACCAACGCCTCTGTCTCATATTTAACTCTTTTTCGATCAAACAGGTATTTCAAACTTTTATGATCACTGAAAACATTAAAAGTTGCTCCATACAAATAATGTCTCCAGATTTTTAAAGCAAATACCACTGCTGCTAACTCCAAATCATGAGTAGGATAATTCCTTTCATGAATCTTCAATTGTCTTGAAGCATATGCCACAACTTTCCGATTTTGCATCAATACACATCCTAACCCTTGATATGAAGCATCACAATACACCTCAAAAAGTTCATAAGGATCAGGTAGTATCAATACTGTGAAGTAGTCAACCTTCGCTTTAACTCTTGAAAACTTTCTTCACATACTTCATCCATACAAACGCTTGATCCTTTCGAGTCAATTGGGTAAGAGGACCTACTATTTTAGAAAATCCTCAATGAATCTTCTATAGTATCCCGCTAAACCCACAAAACTACGAAATTTCTGTTACCGCCTTAGGCCTTTCCCATTGCAAAAACAGTCTCAACTTTTGACGGATCTACAAAGAATTCCCTCACTCGAAACTATATGTCCTAAGAATTGAACTTGGTCTAACCAAAATTCACACTTCTCAGGTTTCGCGTAAAGTTGTTTCTCCTTTAAAATTTGGAGAACCACACTGAGATGTTCAAAGCATGTTTTTCTTTACTTGGAGAATAGATTAGAATATCGTCGATAAAAACAACGACAAACCGATCTAAATAAGGACGAAAAATCCTATTCATGTAATCCATGAATATCGCTGGAGCATTCGAGAACTCCAAATGGCATCACAAGATACTCGTAATGACCATAACGTGTCCTAAACGCAGTTTTACAAACGTCCTCCTCCTTCACACGAATTTGATGATAACCCGAACGTAAATCTATCTTTGAGAAAACAGCTGCTCCACGTAACTGATCCATTAAATCATCTATCCTTGGAAGTGGATACTTATTCTTAATCGTCACCTTATTCAGCTGCCAAAAATCTACGCATAAACGAGAAGTTCCATCCTTCTTCTTCACTAATAACACTGGAGCTCCCCAAGGCGATACACTAGGTCTAATAAATTCCTTCCGCATCAGTCCCACCAATTGCTCTTTTAATTCCTCTAGCTTTGATGTCGACATTCGATATGGTGCTATAGATATTGGTCCAGTGCCCGGAACCAGATCAATTGCAAACTCAATCTCCCGAACAGGTGGTAATCCAGGTACATCTTCAGGAAAAACTTCCAGAAAATCGTTGACAACTGGTATACACTGCAAGTCTAACTCACTCTTAATGTCTAAGGAATATAATAGCATGTATCCTTGTGCTCCCTCCTTTAAAGAAGCTTTTACTTGATTAGCAGTTAACAATCCAGAAATCTCATCCGTAGGAAAAACTAAGGTTTTACGAGCACAGTCTATCAAGATATGATTAGAAGACAACCAATCCATGCCTAGAATTACATCTAACTGTATTAAAGGCAAACAGATCAGGTTAACAAGAAAATGTTTATCCTGAATAATGATAGGACAATTTAAACAAACAGAAGTAACCACAACTGGCTTAGAAGTAGGAGTTGAAACAACAAGATCACACAACAAAGAAGAAACAAGCAATTTCAACAGTTTCACACAATCCATCGAGATAAAAGAATGCGTTGCACCTGAATCAAATAGTATAGTTAAAAGATTACCGTTTATATCACACTTACCTTGTATGAGATCGTTAGAATTCGAAGCCTCAGCTCCACTCATCGTATAAACTCTTCCCTTAGCCGTCGGTTTATTTGTTCCAAAGATGATTGACAGTCGACTCCCGCTTTGGCATCGTACAATACTTTGCTATATGTCCCATTCGATCACAATTGAAACATTTCACTTCACCTCTAGGACAAACATTTGACATGTGACTGGAATCTCCACACTTATAACATCTCCTAATTTGACCTTGATTCAGATTTCCTTGTCCTCCACCTCCTGATACAGCAAAATTCGAACGGTTCTGTTGTCGATTCGGATTATTCACTTGCGAACGAAAATAAGGCTTCCTCCCGATTTTGTTTCCTCTCCAACTCGATTCTCGATTCTTGAATTTTGAAGATCCACCAACACTTCCTCTAGTATCCTTTCCTTTCTTCATCTCGCTCGATCTTTCGACTCATTTCCACTAATGCTTGGAAATTACGAAGTTGCAAAGGTAAAACGGACTCCTTAATCTCAAATCGCAATCCCGCTTCAATCGCTCACACTTCCAGCTTTCACTCGGTTGAGCTTGAAAGAAACGAAAGTATTTGGCCAATGACTCAAACTTCGCCCGCATACTCCTCCACCGATAAATCTCTCTCGATATAACCCCTTAAATTGTCGCTCCTCTCGATCCTTATACTCTCCGGAAAATATTTGTCCATAAACGCACGAAAAACCTCCCAAGTAATGTCTTGATGTTCAGCTTCCAACAATAGCCTAGCACCTTTCCACCAATATTCTCGCATCTCCCACCAGAGAGGAAAACAAAGATAAGTGACCCGAACATCCGCCGGCGTAGCAACTAACTCGAAGATCTTCTCCAACTCCTGAATCCAAAGATCAGCCTTCTCAGGATTTGCATCCGCACCAAACCGTGAAGGATTTTGACTTCAAACGCAATCAAAGCCTTGCCTTCCGCAGCTTGTAGATTCTGAACATTCATCGCTGCAGTCTGATTTGCAATTGCCGCTGCCATGTTCTCCATTGCTTGAGCCGCATAGTCTACTCCTTCTTCATACTCCTCATTCATATTACCACGACCTCCTACACGACCCCCTCTACGGCCTCGCACACACGACCCACGCCCACGCCCGTATTCTGGTTCTACCACCGGTTCCATAACCGACCTACAAATCACAATTAGTTAGACCAAAAACCAGAAAACTGAAACGCAAACTCACTCGTCATCACACATTACTTCTAATAAGTAATTCAAACAAACCTAAGTCAGAGATCACACAACATAGACATAACAGACCTACTTCCCGACATTCCCGAAAGACTCGACCAGCTCTGATACCACAAAATGCGACACCCTACTCTAGGGTCATCCCATTAATACCCAATTATAAATCATAATTATATTACGCTGGTTACTTTCGGAAAATATAATTTAAGGTAACTAACCTTATACAAAAATAGTGCTTAATTTTTTTTTTCTTTTCATACAACATATAACTATTATAAACATAAACCACATATATGTACATCCATATATATACATATGCTTCATCGTTTACATATACAACTCCTATACTAGGAGATATCAAAAACCTTTAGAACATAGACTATTCTCCTTCAAACTAAACAAAGAAGATAAAGACATATATACATATCAACAACAACTGGTTAACAACCATTTCAAAACTAAGGCTCTAAGAAGCCAAAATAAAACTATCAAGACTCACTACCCCGGAAACTATACCTAAGCTGGTCAAGCTAATGAAACCCATTGGGAAGACCATAAGGATCAATCCCACCTACAGCTGACGAGTCTGATGATGCCTCCGCTTCCATTGCTTCCTCTGAAGAATCACCATCATCTACCGCAGGAGGTTGAAACTCCGGATCGTCCTCTAGGTATTCCTCTCGGATCTTCTTCACCGGCTACTAGCTCTTCTTCAACTGGAATTTCTCCATTTCCTAATATCTGAAGAGGTTGAGGTTGAGGTAAAGGATCCATCATTCCATGCTCCTCCAGATATTGAAGATACAGCCAGACCGGTGGTAACGATATCTCGATTGTTTCTACTACATGCGTCCCCTCCGATTGGGTCCTTCTTCTATCGCACCAATAACTTCAGTACTAGGGCCATGGTAGGTGGCGCCAAAGTGCCCCGATATTTATATCCCGTGCACCACCATACCGTGCCCGATCAAAAGTGAGTGTACGAACCCTCGATCGCACAAAGTGGTACGCCTGGATTCATCTCAATATGTTGTAAGAGTGAGAAACCAATACTTGGATCTTACTCAATAACTACGCTCTAGCCATCAAATACCACATCAACATTTATCACATACAATTAATTATAAACTAACAGTTTATAAATGGGTTCAACACCCCAAACATCATCCATAAAATTATGCATGACACTTCTATTCATCATCTAATTTTCGCCCTAATCTCATGAGATATCACCAACCTCGTGTTGAGTTGATCGGACTCCAAAGCCACACGGCTAACTTGGCACTCGCCAACAGGTCCGCGACCTCTTCCCATCTTGAAAACAACAAAGGCATACACAGCCAAGGCACTAACACGGCCAAACATTGCTAATGCCCACAATCAGTGGCACCGCCATTAGCAAGTAAGATGGGGATCCCAAAGTCCTTCCAAGGCACCAATGAGATAATGCACACCGTAATTACCATTCGCCGATGGTAGTTGATGCATTTAAGCCACAAACCACAAATCGCAGCACGCTCGCCACATGCATGCAAAACACTTTTGTTTTGTTCTTTTCTTTGTGCTCAATCTTTCTCTTGCCGAAGCTCAAAATGGCTTACGACTCACATAGTTTTAAAACACTTTTAAAACTTTCATTACAACACAGGACCTTCATCGTCCGAGTGCTCAATCACGACACCTCTCGACCTGGTGCACCAAGACTAGGTTCGTGCTTCTAGAAAACATCTTCAATGTTTTATCACAAGATACCTCATGTATACCTCATGTATACCTCATGTATACAACATAGGCACTCCAAGTCCAAATGACTGAGTCCATCACAATCACGGAACATTAGTACCCGACGCCCTTAGTCACTAAGTCCAATCGTATTTTCAACGTTGTTAAATCAACTTTCGATTTTTAGAAATTCTTTTCTAATGGTAGAAATTCATTATAAAAATTCTTAACAAATAAAACTTAGTTTTCACAAACCAATGAGTCACTTGAGATTTAACTTTCTCAAAATAGGCACTCGCCGTTTTAAAAATACCTTGCCGCCTAGATTTTCTTGATTTGCCGTCAAATTTTGTTTTTAAGACTTTTAAGCCAAAAACTTAACTTTTTCCACTTAATTAATCTTCTAAAATAACACTTAACTTGTTTTCATCAATTAATTTAATAAAAGAATATTCTCGTAATATTCTGGTTTTCTTACGTAAAATTTAACAATACTAAAATATTTTCACCGTGTTGAACTCATTGTGACTCATAATTCACTTTTCCAAAAACAACTTATTAAAATAATAATATTTTTCAACTCTCTTTATTTTTCTCAAAAGAAATTCCCTTTGATATCATATACCAATAACTTGCCACTAAAACCTTGAATATAATTCAATACAGTTTCTTAAAGCTTTTATCCAACTTTCTTAATTGTGCATCGACCACCGCCAAGCTTCTCACACATCAAACAACAATTATATCACAGATATTTCCCAGGCAGATCATGCATCACAGTTCATAATATAATTGCCAATAAACAATTAACGCAAAATAAACCACACAGATATCAATAAAGCAACAATAAACAACATAAATAAACACTAACAAACAATTAATTACAAACAACAATTGGATAGCATATAGCCATTGAATAGAATCCTTCTCGGTACTCCCCCCTTACCTCTTGAAGACTCCTTGTTCAACTTACAAACTCCTTCCGAATTTCCCGTTACCTTGTAAACTTGTACTCAACTAACCTTCAATTATAACCAAAGTGTTACAATTCAAGAAACTAGAACATTCTAAACCCTAATACATAGTCACGGCTTCTAGGGTTTTTAAAATAACTAAAACTCCTAATCATGATTAAGTTATGGATTAATGATCCTTCATTAACCTAAACCATAGATTATCAACTAAACAACTAAGTTTTAAACTCAAAACTTCCTAACTCTTTTATACATAGGTTCGGCCTTACTAGGTTCATGAAGCTAGGGTTCTTAGATTAACAAATCATCTTGGATTTATAAAGCATACTTACTAAACACTTGATTTCTAAGATCATTTATGAAAATCATGAACAAAACTCAACAAAACTTACCCACTTAGGGTTCGGCCAACATGAACATTTTTGAGTAAAATAGTCATTTTAAGAAACTAACATGGATTAGAGTGTGTAGTCATACATGCCATATAGAATACATGATCATACATGAAAACACATGAACAAAACTCTACCAACCCTAAGGTGATAGATTCGGCCAAGGCTAGTTTTTCAAGAAAGAAATTTTTGATTACTTCATGCTCTTGGATTTAGAGAGTAGACATGATATCTAGAAGATAGAAAGTAGTTTCATCATCATTAGATTTTCCTAAGATTTATTATGATTTTTCAAAGATCTAGGGTTTGAAACTTGAAAATGATGAACTTCCATGATATAAGGCTTGAATCAAGAAACTATCTAAAGAACATAGACATGATTTAAGACAAAGATTAGGATTTACCTCTTGATAATCAATGATGAAGACAATCCAAGAACTTGCTTTGAGAAACTTAGAACTAAGAACTTAGAACTTTAGAGTTTTTGAAGACAAGTAGCCAAAGAACTAAATGAAAAATGAGAGAAAGGTATTTATAGTGGAAGTGGCGACATTTCAAGAAGGATCTAGATAAGATGAGTTGTCATGTTAAAAGGATTAAAGTGCAATTAAGTTCCAAGGACCAAATTGCAAAGATTCCAATAGTTGAAGGACTAGTTTGCAAATAGACAATAGAATGTCATGATGATGGGTTTAATCACATTAAATGCCATCTTATCCTTGACTTACTTGGCTGAATTTATGAGTGCAAAACAAGTTAAGAAAGTAGATAATTCAATGTATTAGAAGAATCAAGAAACTTGTAGACAAATCTAGGTTAAGTAGAAACCTTTAGAAAATTCTAGAATTATCTTGACAATTCCAACTAAAATAGGCAGCCATAATTTACATGGGCTTTCGAATGGGCTTGAACATTTTGGGCTTGATTTCATTTTCTTATGGGTTGTGGGAGCCACTTTGAAGATTTTGGCCTTTTAAAATAAGATAAGAAAACTTGAATAGCTTTATGGACTCAACTATGGACTAACAATATTTGGGCTTATAGGCCACGACCATTTAGGATTAGAAAAAAGGATTCTAGCCCAATCCAATTTGAAAAAAACGAAAAAACTAATTTAGGGACAAAATGGTAATTTACAGAAAGTTCAGGGACTTAACCGTAAATTTCAAAATCTCTATTTAATCCTGAAAAACCTTCTAAACTTAAAAATATGATTCATCCCCTTGAATCATCTCAAAATCCTAAACTAAATCCTCTTACTACTCTTAGAATCTCTAATCTCCTTTCCGTCGTCTACCCGATTACACTCTCCGCCCGTAATACTCAAATTATTTTATTTTTTCTGAAAAAATTCTAAACATACAAAGTTGTAGAAAATAAAATACTAAGCTTAAGTCTCTCGTTCACGAATTAAAATTAGGTCTTTTGAACAAGCATTATTATACTCGACAATGAAATTCGCACGGGTTTCGCCTCAATTTCCAACCTAAATTTTAATCGTAGTTTCCTACAGTCAAGTAGGATTAAATACTATCCTCCGTTCACTTAGAATAACTTTATAAAACTCTAATAAACTTATAAATATATTTATATGTATTTACTGTTATTTAAAACAGTAAAATACAGGGTGTTACATTACTACCCCACTAAAAAAAAATTCCGTCCTCGAAATTACGTACCTGTAAATAATTCAGGGATACTGTAACTTCATTTTGTCTTCTACTTCCCATGTTGCTTCTTCAGTTACGTCATCCCAAATAACTTTAACCAATGAGATTTGTTTACCTCTCGAGCCGCTTAATCTTCTTATCCACAATTCTCACGGTAAAGTCTCATAAGACATGTTTTCTTTTAGTTGTACTAGATCGGGTTCAATTACGTGAGATGGATCAGAAATATACTTTCTTAATTGTGAGACATGAAAGACATCATGAAGATTGGATAGAAACGGTGGTAAAGAAATTTTATAAGCTACGGGACCTATCCGATGAAGAATTTGATATGGTCCAATGAATTTAGGAGTGAGTTTTCTGGATTTAATTACCCTACCAACCCCGATCGTTGGCGTGACTCTCAAAAACACATGCTCACCTTCCTCAAACTCAAGAGGTCGTCGTCTCTTGTCAGCATAACTTTTCTCGTCGACTCGAAGTTATCCGCATTTTCTCTTGAATCATTTTCACCTTTTTCGCCGTTTGTTGCACTATGTCTGGTCCAACCATAAAATTCGCACCATCTTGGTACCAACATAAAGGCGCGCCCTGCACCGTCGACCATACAATGCTTCATAGGGTGCCATACCTATGCTAGAATGAAAACTATTATTATAAGTGAATTCTATCAACGATAGATATTCATCCCGACTTCCAATATTTTCCAATACACAAGCTCTCAATAAATCTTCAAGAGATTGAATAGTCCCTCTCGATTGTCCATCCGTTTGAGGATGATACGCAGAACTTAACCTAAGTTTCGTTCCCAACAACTCTTGTAGACTTTTCCAAAATCTTGATGTAAATCTTGGATCACGATCCGAAACAATACTCAAAGGCACACCATGTAACCTAACAATTTCATCAATATACAACCGAGTTAATCTTTCCAATGAGTATTTCACATTAACGGTAAAAAGTGAGCTACCTTCGTCAACCTATCAACTATTACCCATATAGAGTCATACCCTTTCCGAGTCTTTGGTAAACCCGACAAAAAATCCATTGCAATACTATCCCATTTCCATTCCGGAATATCCAAAGATTGTAGCATTCCCGCTGGTCTTTGATGTTCTACTTTAACCTTTCGACAAGTTAAACACGCAGCTACAAATTCCATTACATCTTTCTTCATACCATGCCACCAATACAATTTCTTTAGATCCCGATACATCTTAGTAGCTCCGGATGCAAACTCAACTTACTCTTATGAGCTTCTTCCAGAATTAATTTCCTCATTTCAACATTATTTGGTACACAAATCCTTTCACCAAATCTTAAAATTCCATCATTTCCTTCTTTAAATTCTGACACAGCTCCTTGCCGCACTAATTCTCTTTCCCCTTGTAGGTAATGATCACTTTCTTGTTTCTCTTTAATTTGTTTCATCAATTCATTTGAAACAGTAATCATACCCAAACATAATTTCTCCGGAAACATCTCAATTGTCAATCGCATATCTCGGAATTGTTCCAACAACTGTTGTTCTTTCACCATCATTGCCGATATATGCATTGATTTCCTACTCAAAGCATCTGCCACAACATTCGCTTTTCCAGGGTGATACTGCAGTTGAAAATCATAATCCTTTAAAAATTCCAACCAACGCCTCTGCCTCATATTTAACTCTTTCTGATCAAACAGGTATTTCAAACTTTTATGATCACTGAAAACATTAAAAGTTGCTCCATACAAATAATGTCTCCAGATTTTTAAAGCAAATACCATCCGCTTGCTACTCCAAATCATGAGTAGGATAATTCCTTTCATGAATCTTCAATTGTCTTGAAGCATATGCTACAACTTTCCGATTTTGCATCAATACACATCCTAACCCTTGATATGAAGCATCACAATACACCTCAAAAAGTTCATAAGGATCAGGTAGTATCAATACCGGTGAAGTAGTCAACCTTCGCTTTAACTCTTGAAAACTTTCTTCACATGCTTCAGTCCATACAAACGCTTGATCCTTTCGAGTCAATTGGGTAAGAGGACCTACTATTTTAGAAAATACCTCAATGAATCTTCTATAGTATCCCGCTAAACCCACAAAACTACAAATTTTTCTGTTACCGTCTTAGGCCTTTCCCATTGCAAAACAGTCTCAACTTTTGACGGATCTACAGCAATTCCCTCACTCGAAACTATATGTCCTAAGAATTGAACTTGGTCTAACCAAAATTCACACTTCTCAGGTTTCGCGTAAAGTTGTTTCTCCTTTAAAATTTGGAGAACCACTTTGAGATGTTCAGCATGTTTTTCTTTACTTGGAGAATAGATTAGAATATCGTCGATAAAAACAACGACAAACCGATCTAAGTAAGGACGAAAAATCCTATTCATGTAATCCATGAATATCGCTGGAGCATTCAGTAACTCCGAATGGCATCACAAGATACTCGTAATGACCATAACGTGTCCTAAACGCAGTTTTACAAACGTCCTCCTCCTTCACACGAATTTGATGATAACCCGAACGTAAATCTATCTTTGAGAAAACATTGCTCCCCGCGAATCGATCCATTAAATCATCTATCCTTGGAAGTGGATACTTATTCTTAATCGTCACCTTATTCAGCTGCCGAAAATCTACGCATAAACGAGAAGTTCCATCCTTCTTCTTCACTAATAACACTGGAGCTCCCCAAGGCGATAAACTAGGTCTAATAAATTCCTTCCGCATCAGTCCCACCAATTGTTCTTTTAATTCCTCTAGCTCTGATGTCGACATTCGATATGGTGCTATAGATATTGGTCCAGTGCCCGGAACCAAATCAATTGCAAACTCAATCTCCCGAACAGGTGGTAATCCAGGTACATCTTCAGGAAAAACTTCCAGAAAATCGTTGACAACTGGTATACACTGCAAGTCTAACTCACTCTTAATGTCTAAGGAATATAATAGCATGTATCCTTGTGCTCCCTCCTTTAAAGAAGCTTTTACTTGATTAGCAGTTAACAATCCAGAAATCTCATCCGTAGGAAAAACTAAGGTTTTACGAGCACAGTCTATCAAGATATGATTAGAAGACAACCAATCCATGCCTAGAATTACATCTAACTGTATTAAAGGCAAACAGATCGAGTTAACAAGAAAACGTTTATCCCGAATAATGATAGGACAATTTAAACAAACGAAGTAACCACAATCGGCTTAGAAGTAGGAGTTGAAACAACAAGATCACACAACAAAGAAGAAACAGGTAATTTCAACAGTTTCACACAATCCATCGAGATAAAAGAATGCGTTGCACCTGAATCAAATAGTACAGTTAAAAGATTACCGTTTATATCACACTTACCTTGTATGAGATCGTCAGAATTCGAAGCCTCAGCTCCACTCATCGTATAAACTCTTCCCTTAGCCGTCGGTTTATTTGTTAAAGAATGATTGACGATCGACCTCCGCTTTGGCATCGTACAATACTTTGCTATATGTCCCATTCGATCACAATTGAAACATTTCATTTCACCTCTAGGACAAACATTTGATATGTGACTGGAATCTCCACATTTATAACATCTCCTAATTTGACCTTGATTCAGATTTCCTTGTCCTCCACCTCCTGATACAGCAAAATTCGAACGGTTCTGTTGTCGATTCTGATTATTCACTTGCGAACGAAAATAAGGCTTCCTCTGATTTTGTTTCCCTCTCCAACTCTGATTCTGATTCTTAAATTTTGAAGATCCACCAGCACTTCCTCTAGTATCCTTTCCTTTCTTCATCTGCTCGATCTTTCGACTCATTTCCACTAATGCTTGGAAATTACGAAGTTGCAAAGGTAAAACAGACTCCTTAATCTCAAATCGCAATCCTGCTTCGAATCGTTCACACTTCCAGCTTTCACTCGGTTGAGCTTGAAAGAAACGAAAGTATTTGGCCAATGACTCAAACTTCGCCGCATACTCCTCCACCGATAAATCTCTCTGATATAACCCCAGAAATTGTCGTTCCCTCTCGATCCTTATACTCTCCGGAAAATATTTATCCATAAACGCAATTCGAAAAACCTCCCAAGTAATGTCTTGATGTTCAGCTTCCAACAATAGCCTAGCACCTTTCCACCAATATTCTGCATCTCCCACCAGTAGGAAAACAACATATGTGACCCGAACATCTGCTGGCGTAGCAACTAACTCGAAGATCTTCTCCAACTCCTGGATCCAAAGATCAGCCTTCTCAGGATTTGCATCCAGACCAAACTGTGAAGGATTTTGACTTCGAAACGCAATCAAAGCCTTGCCTTCCACAGCTTGTAGATTCTGAACATTCATCGCTGCAGTCTGATTTGCAATTGCCGCTGCCATGTTCTCCATTGCTTGAGCCGCATAGTCTACTACTTCTTCATACTCCTCATTCATATTACCACGACCTCCTACACGACCCCCTCTACGGCCTCGCACACACGACCACGCCCACGCCAGATTCTGGTTCTACCACTGGTTCCATAAATGACCTACAAATCACAATTAGTTAGATCAAAACCAGAAACTGAAACGCAAACTCACTCGTCATCACACATTACTTCTAATAAGTAATTCAAACAATCCTAAGTCAGAGATCACACAACATAGACATAACAGACCTACTTCCCGACATTCCCGAAAGACTCGACCAGCTCTGATACCACAAAATGCGACACCCTACTCTAGGGTTATCCCATTAATACCCAATTATTAATTATAAGTATATTACGCTGGTTACTTTCGGAAAATATAATTTAAGGTAACTAACCTTATGTAAAAATAGTGCTTAATTTTTTTTTTTCTTTTCATACAACATATAACTATTATAAACATAAATCACATATATGTACATCCATATATATACATATGCTTCATCGTTTACATATACAACTCCTATACTAGGAGATATCAAAAACCTTTAGAAACATAGACTATTCTCCTTCAAACTAAACAAAGAAGATAAAGACATATATACATATCAACAACAAATCGGTTTACAACCAATTCAAAACTAAGTATATAAGTAGCCAAAATAAAACTATCAAGACTCACTACCCCGGAAACTATACCTAAGCTGGTCAAGCTAATGAAACCCATTGGGAAGACCATAAGGATCAATCCCACCTACAGCTGACGAGTCTGATGATGCCTCCGCTTCCATTGCTTCCTCTGAAGAATCACCATCATCTATTGCAGGAGGTTGAAACTCCGGATCGTCCTCTAGGTATTCCCTCTGGATCTTCTTCACCTGCTACTAACTCTTCTTCAACTGGAATTTCTCCATTCCCTAATATCCCAAGAGGTTGAGGTTGAGGTAAAGGATCCATCATTCCATGCTCCTCCGGATATTGAAGATACAGCCAGGACCGGTGGTAACGATATCTCGATTGTTTCTACTACATGCGTCCTCCGATAGGGTCCATCTACTAACGTTCAAATAATTTCTGTACTATGGAAATGGTAGGTGGCGCTAATTGCCACAATATTTATATCCCAGGAACAAACATACTGTGCCCTATCAAAAGAGAGTGTACGAACCCTCGATCGCACACCGGTGGTACGCCTGGATTCATCTCGAATATGTTGTAAGAGTGAGAAACCAATACTTGGATCTTACTCAATAACTACGCTCTAGCCATCAAATACCACATCAACATTTATCACATACAATTAATTATAAACTAACAGTTTATAAATGGGTTCAACACCCCAAACATCATCCATAAAATTATGCATGACACTTCTATTCATCATCTAATTTTCGACCTAATCTCATGAGATATCTCCAACCTCGTGGTGAGTTGATCAGACTCCAAAGCCACACTGGCTAACTTGGCCAACTGCCAACAGGTCCCTGACCTCTTCCCATCTTGAAAACAACGTAGGCATACACAGCCAAGGCACTAACACGGCCAAACATTGCTAATGCCCACAATCAGTGGCACCGCCATTAGCAAGTAAGATGGGGATCTCAAAGTCCTTCCTAGGCACCAATGAGATAATGCACGTCGTAACTACCATTCGCCGATGGTAGTTGATGCATTTGTGTCACAACCACAAATCGCAGCACACGTCGCCACATGCATGCAAAACACTTTTGTTTTGTTCTTTTCTTTGTGCTCAATCTTTCTCTTGCCGAAGCTCAAAATGGCTTACGACTCACATAGTTTTAAAACACTTTTTAAAACTTTCATTACAACACGAGGACCTTCATGTCCGAGTGCTCAATCACGACACCTCTCGACCTGGTGCACCAAAATACTAGGTTCGTGCTTCTAGAAAACATCTTCAATGTTTTATCACAGTATACCTCATGTATACCTCATGTATACCTCATGTATACAACATAGGCACTCCAAGTCCAAATGACTGAGTCCTTCACAATCACAGAACATTAGTACCCCGACGTCTCGGTTACTAAGTCCAACTGTATTTTCAACGTTGTTAAATCAACTTTCGAGTTTTAGAAATTCTTTTATAATGGTAGAAATTCATTATAAAAGTTCTTAACAAATAAAACTTAGTTTTCACAAACCAATGAGTCACTTGAGATTTAACTTTCTCAAAATAGGCACTGCCGTTTTAAAAATACTTGCCGTCTAGATTTTCTTGATTTGCCGTCAAATTTTGTTTTTAAGACTTTTAATCCAAAAACTTAACTTTTTCCACTTAATTAATCTTCTAAAATAACACTTAACTTGTTTTCATCAATTAATTTAATAAAAGAATATTCTGTAATATTCTGGTTTTCTTACGTAAAATTTAACAATACTAAAATATTTTCACCGTGTTGAACTCATTGTGACTCATAATTCACTTTTCCAAAAACAACTTATTAAAATAATAATATTTTTCAACTCTCTTTATTTTTCTCAAAAGAAATTCCCTTTCATATCATGTACCAATAACTTGCCACTAAAACCTTGAATATAATTCAATACAGTTTCTTAAAGCTTTTATCCAACTTTCTTAATTGTGCACTGACCCTTGTCAAAGCTTCTCACACATCAAACAACAATTATATCACAGATATTTCCCAGGCAGATCATGCATCACAGTTCATAATATAATTGCCAATAAACACTTAACGCAAAATAAACCACACAGATATCAATAAAGCAACAATAAACAACATAAATAAACACTAACAAACAATTAATTACAAACAACAATTGGATAGCATATAGCCATTGAATAGAATCCTTCTCGGTACTCCCCCCTTACCTCTTGAAGACTCCTTGTTCAACTTACAAACTCCTTCCGAATTTCCCGTTACCTTGTAAACTTGTACTCAACTAACCTTCAATTATAACCAAAGTGTTACAATTCAAGAAACTAGAACATTCTAAACCCTAATACATAGTCACGGCTTCTAGGGTTTTTGAATAACTAAAACTCCTAATCATGATTAAGTTATGGATTTATGATCCTTCATTAACCTAAACCATAGATTATCAACTAAACAACTAAGTTTTAAACTCAAACTTCCTAACTCTTTTATACATAGGTTCGGCCTTACTAGGTTCATGAAACTAGGGTTCTTAGATTAACAAATCATCTTGGATTTATAAAGCATACTTACTAAACACTTGATTTCTAAGATCATTTATGAAAATCATGAACAAAACTCAACAAAACTTACCCACTTAGGGTTCGGCCAACATGAACATTTTTGAGTAAAATAGTCATTTTAAGAAACTAACATGGATTAGAGTGTGTAGTCATACATGCCATATAGAATACATGATCATACATGAAAACACATGAACAAAACTCTACCAACCCTAAGGTGATAGATTCGGCCAAGGCTAGTTTTTCAAGAAAGAAATTTTTGATTACTTCATGCTCTTGGATTTAGATAGTAGACATGATATTTAGAAGATAGAAAGTAGTTTCATCATCATTAGATTTTCCTAAGATTTATTATGATTTTTCAAAGATCTAGGGTTTGAAACTTGAAAATGATGAACTTCCATGATATAAGGCTTGAATCAAGAAACTATCTAAAGAACATAGACATGATTTAAGACAAAGATTAGGATTTACCTCTTGATAATCAATGATGAAGACAATCCAAGAACTTGCTTTGAGAAACTTAGAACTAAGAACTTAGAACTTTAGAGTTTTTGAAGACAAGTAGCCAAAGAACTAAATGAAAAATGAGAGAAAGGTATTTATAGTGGAAGTGGCGACATTTCAAGAAGGATCTAGATAAGATGAGTTGTCATGTTAAAAGGATTAAAGTGCAATTAAGTTCCAAGGACCAAATTGCAAAGATTCCAATAGTTGAAGGACTAGTTTGCAAATAGACAATAGAATGTCATGATGATGGTTTTAATCACATTAAATGCCATCTTATCCTTGACTTACTTGGCTGAATTTATGAGTGCAAAACAAGTTAAGAAAGTAGATAATTCAATGTATTAGAAGAATCAAGAAACTTGTAGACAAATCTAGGATAAGTAGAAACCTTTAGAAAATTCTAGAATTATCTTGACAATTCCAACTAAAATAGGCAGCCATAATTTACATGGGCTTTCGAATGGGCTTGAACATTTTGGGCTTGATTTCATTTTCTTATGGGTTGTGGGACCCACTTTGAAGATTTTGGCCTTTTAACATAAAATAGGAAAACTTGAATAGCTTTATGGACTCAACTATGGACTAACAATATTTGGGCTTATAGGCCACGACCATTTAGGATTATAAAAAAGGATTCTAGCCCAATCCAATTTGAAAAAAACGAAAAAACTAATTTAGGGACAAAATGGTAATTTACAGAAAGTTCAGGGACTTAACCGTAAATTTCGAAAATCTCTATTTAATCCTGAAAAACCTTCTAAACTTAAAAATATGATTCATCCCCTTGAATCATCTCAAAATCCTAAACTAAATCCTCTTACTACTCTTAGAATCTCTAATCTCCTTTCCGTCGTCTACCCGATTACACTCTCCGCCCGTAATACTCAAATTATTTTATTTTTTCTGAAAAAATTCTAAACATACAAAGTTGTAGAAAATAAAATACTAAGCTTAAGTCTCTCGTTCACGAATTAAAATTAGGTCTTTTGAACAGCATTATTATACTGTCAATGAAATTCGCAGACCGGGTTTCGCCTGAATTTCCAACCTAAATTTTAATCGTAGTTTCCTACGGTCAAGTAGGATTAAATACTATCCTCCGTTCACTTAGAATAACTTTATAAAACTCTAATAAACTTATAAATATATTTATATGTATTTACTGTTATTTAAAACAGTAAAATACAGGGTGTTACATTACTACCCCACTAAAAAAAATTTCGTCCTCGAAATTACGTACTGTAAATAATTCAGAGATCTAGTAACTTCATTTTGTCTTCTACTTCCCATGTTGCTTCTTCAGTTACGTCATCCCAAATAACTTTAACCAATGAGATTTGTTTACCTCTGAGCTGCTTAATCTTCTTATCCACAATTCTCACAGGTAAAGTCTCATAAGACATGTTTTCTTTTAGTTGTACTAGATCAGGTTCAATTACGTGAGATGGATCAGAAATATACTTTCTTAATTGTGAGACATGAAAGACATCATGAAGATTGGATAGAAACGGTGGTAAAGAAATTTTATAAGCTACAGGACCTATCCGATGAAGAATTTGATATGGTCCAATGAATTTAGGAGTGAGTTTTCTGGATTTAATTACCCTACCAACCCCAGTCGTTGGCGTGACTCTCAAAAACACATGCTCACCTTCCTCAAACTCAAGAGGTCGTCGTCTCTTGTCAGCATAACTTTTCTCGTCGACTACGAAGTTATCCGCATTTTCTCTTGAATCATTTTCACCTTTTCTCGCCGTTTGTTGCACTATGTCTGGTCCAACCATAAAATTCGCACCATCTTGGTACCAACATAAAGGCGTCCCTGCACCGTCGACCATACAATGCTTCATAGGGTGCCATACCTATGCTAGAATGAAAACTATTATTATAAGTGAATTCTATCAACGATAGATATTCATCCCAGCTTCCAATATTTTCCAATACACAAGCTCTCAATAAATCTTCAAGAGATTGAATAGTCCTTTCTGATTGTCCATCCGTTTGAGGATGATACGCAGAACTTAACCTAAGTTTCGTTCCCAACAACTCTTGTAGACTTTTCCAAAATCTTGATGTAAATCTTGGATCACGATCTGAAACAATACTCAAAGGCACACCATGTAACCTAACAATTTCATCAATATACAACTGAGTTAATCTTTCCAATGAGTATTTCACATTAACTGGTAAAAAGTGAGCTACCTTCGTCAACCTATCAACTATTACCCATATAGAGTCATACCCTTTCCGAGTCTTTGGTAAACCTGACAAAAAATCCATTGCAATACTATCCCATTTCCATTCTGGAATATCCAAAGATTGTAGCATTCCCGCTGGTCTTTGATGTTCTACTTTAACCTTCGACAAGTTAAACACGCAGCTACAAATTCCATTACATCTTTCTTCATACCATGCCACCAATACAATTTCTTTAGATCCCGATACATCTTAGTAGCTCCGGGATGCAAACTCAAGTTACTCTTATGAGATTCTTCATTTTTTTATTTCCTTATTTCAACATTATTTGGTACACAAATCCTTTCACCAAATCTTAAAATTCCATCATTTCCTTCTTTAAATTCTGACACAGCTCCTTGCCGCACTAATTCTCTTTCTCCTTGTAGGTACTGATCACTTTCTTGTTTCTCTTTAATTTGTTTCATCAATTCATTTGAAACAGTAATCATACCCAAACATAATTTCTCCGGAAACATCTCAATTGTCAATCGCATATCTCGGAATTGTTCCAACAACTGTTGTTCTTTCACCATCATTGCCGATATATGCATTGATTTCCTACTCAAAGCATCTGCCACAACATTCGCTTTTCCAGGGTGATACTGCAGTTGAAAATCATAATCTTTTAAAAATTCCAACCAACGCCTCTGCCTCATATTTAACTCTTTCTGATCAAACAGGTATTTCAAACTTTTATGATCACTGAAAACATTAAAAGTTGCTCCATACAAATAATGTCTCCAGATTTTTAAAGCAAATACCACTGCTGCTTACTCCAAATCATGAGTAGGATAATTCCTTTCATGAATCTTCAATTGTCTTGAAGCATATGCTACAACTTTCCGATTTTGCATCAATACACATCCTAACCCTTGATATGAAGCATCACAATACACCTCAAAAAGTTCATAAGGATCAGGTAGTATCAATACCGGTGAAGTAGTCAACCTTCGCTTTAACTCTTGAAAACTTTCTTCACATGCTTCAGTCCATACAAACGCTTGATCCTTTCGAGTCAATTGGGTAAGAGGACCTACTATTTTAGAAAATCCCTCAATGAATCTTCTATAGTATCCCGCTAAACCCACAAAACTACAAATTTCTCATTACCGTCTTAGGCCTTTCCCATTGCAAAACAGTCTCAACTTTTGACGGATCTACAGCAATTCCCTCACTCGAAACTATATGTCCTAAGAATTGAACTTGGTCTAACCAAAATTCACACTTCTCAGGTTTCGCGTAAAGTTGTTTCTCCTTTAAAATTTGGAGAACCACACTGAGATGTTCAGCATGTTTTTCTTTACTTGGAGAATAGATTAGAATATCGTCGATAAAAACAACGACAAACTGATCTAAGTAAGGACGAAAAATCCTATTCATGTAATCCATGAATATCGCTGGAGCATTCGTAACTCCGAATGGCATCACAAGATACTCGTAATGACCATAACGTGTCCTAAACGCAGTTTTACAAACGTCCTCCTCCTTCACACGAATTTGATGATAACCCGAACGTAAATCTATCTTTGAGAAAACAGCTGCTCCGCGTAACCGATCCATTAAATCATCTATCCTTGGAAGTGGATACTTATTCTTAATCGTCACCTTATTCAGCTGCCGAAAATCTACGCATAAACGAGAAGTTCCATCCTTCTTCTTCACTAATAACACTGGAGCTCCCCAAGGCGATAAACTAGGTCTAATAAATTCCTTCCGCATCAGTCCCACCAATTGTTCTTTTAATTCCTCTAGCTCTGATGTCGACATTCGATATGGTGCTATAGATATTGGTCCAGTGCCCGGAACCAAATCAATTGCAAACTCAATCTCCCGAACAGGTGGTAATCCAGGTACATCTTCAGGAAAAACTTCCAGAAAATCGTTGACAACTGGTATACACTGCAAGTCTAACTCACTCTTAATGTCTAAGGAATATAATAGCATGTATCCTTGTGCTCCCTCCTTTAAAGAAGCTTTTACTTGATTAGCAGTTAACAATCCAGAAATCTCATCCGTAGGAAAAACTAAGGTTTTACGAGCACAGTCTATCAAGATATGATTAGAAGACAACCAATCCATGCCTAGAATTACATCTAACTGTATTAAAGGCAAACAGATCAGGTTAACAAGAAAACGTTTATCCTGAATAATGATAGGACAATTTAAACAAACAGAAGTAACCACAACTGGCTTAGAAGTAGGAGTTGAAACAACAAGATCACACAACAAAGAAGAAACAGGTAATTTCAACAGTTTCACACAATCCATCGAGATAAAAGAATGCGTTGCACCTGAATCAAATAGTACAGTTAAAAGATTACCGTTTATATCACACTTACCTTGTATGAGATCGTCAGAATTCGAAGCCTCAGCTCCACTCATCGTATAAACTCTTCCCTTAGCCGTCTCGGTTTATTTGTTCCAAAGATGATTTGATCGACTCCCGCTTTGGCATCGTACAATACTTTGCTATATGTCCCATTCGATCACAATTGAAACATTTCATTTCACCTCTAGGACAAACATTTGATATGTGACTGGAATCTCCACATTTATAACATCTCCTAATTTGACCTTGATTCAGATTTCCTTGTCCTCCACCTCCTGATACAGCAAAATTCGAACGGTTCTGTTGTCGATTCTGATTATTCACTTGCGAACGAAAATAAGGCTTCCTCTGATTTTGTTTCCCTCTCCAACTCTGATTCTGATTCTTAAATTTTGAAGATCCACCAGCACTTCCTCTAGTATCCTTTCCTTTCTTCATCTGCTCGATCTTTCGACTCATTTCCACTAATGCTTGGAAATTATGAAGTTGCAAAGGTAAAACAGACTCCTTAATCTCAAATCGCAATCTTGCTTCGAATCGTTCACACTTCCAGCTTTCACTCGGTTGAGCTTGAAAGAAACGAAAGTATTTGGCCAATGACTCAAACTTCGCCGCATACTCCTCCACCGATAAATCTCTCTGATATAACCCCAGAAATTGTCGTTCCCTCTCGATCCTTATACTCTCCGGAAAATATTTATCCATAAACGCAATTCGAAAAACCTCCCAAGTAATGTCTTGATGTTCAGCTTCCAACAATAGCCTAGCACCTTTCCACCAATATTCTGCATCTCCCACCAGTAGGAAAACAGCATAAGTGACCCGAACATCTGCCGGCGTAGCAACTAACTCGAAGATCTTCTCCAACTCCTGAATCCAAAGATCAGCCTTCTCAGGATTTGCATCCAGACCAAACTGTGAAGGATTTTGACTTCGAAACGCAATCAAAGCCTTGCCTTCCACAGCTTGTAGATTCTGAACATTCATCGCTGCAGTCTGATTTGCAATTGCCGCTGCCATGTTCTCCATTGCTTGAGCCGCATAGTCTACTACTTCTTCATACTCCTCATTCATATTACCACGACCTCCTACACGACCCCCTCTACGGCCTCGTACACGACCACGTCCACGTCCAGATTCTGGTTCTACCACTGGTTCCATAACTGACCTACAAATCACAATTAGTTAGACCAAAACCAGAAACTGAAACGCAAACTCACTCGTCATCACACATTACTTCTAATAAGTAATTCAAACAATCCTAAGTCAGAGATCACACAACATAGACATAATAGACCTACTTCCCGACATTCCCGAAAGACTCGACCAGCTCTGATACCACAAAATGCGACACCCTACTCTAGGGTTATCCCATTAATACCCAATTATTAATTATAAGTATATTACGCTGGTTACTTTCGGAAAATATAATTTAAGGTAACTAACCTTATGTAAAAATAGTGCTTAATTTTTTTTTTCTTTTCATACAACATATAACTATTATAAACATAAATCACATATATGTACATCCATATATATACATATGCTTCATCGTTTACATATACAACTCCTATACTAGGAGATATCAAAAACCTTTAGAAACATAGACTATTCTCCTTCAAACTAAACAAAGAAGATAAAGACATATATACATATCAACAACAACTGGTTTACAACCATTTCAAAACTAAGGCTCTAAGAAGCCAAAATAAAACTATCAAGACTCACTACCCCGGAAACTATACCTAAGCTGGTCAAGCTAATGAAACCCATTGGGAAGACCATAAGGATCAATCCCACCTACAGCTGACGAGTCTGATGATGCCTCCGCTTCCATTGCTTCCTCTGAAGAATCACCATCATCTATTGCAGGAGGTTGAAACTCCGGATCGTCCTCTAGGTATTCCTCTGGATCTTCTTCACCTGCTACTAACTCTTCTTCAACTGGAATTTCTCCATTCCCTAATATCTGAAGAGGTTGAGGTTGAGGTAAAGGATCCATCATTCCATGCTCCTCCAGATATTGAAGATACAGCCAGACCGGTGGTAACGATATCTCGATTGTTTCTACTACATGCGCCCTCTGATTGGGTCCATCTTCTAACGTTCCAATAATTTCTGTACTAGGGCCATGGTAGGTGGCGCTAAGTGCCCCAATATTTATATCCAGGCACCACCATATCGTGCCCGATCAAAAGTGAGTGTACGAACCCTCGACTCGCACCGGTGGTACGTCTGGATTCATCTCGAATATGTTGTAAGAGTGAGAAACCAATACTTGGATCTTACTCAATAACTACGCTCTAGCCATCAAATACCACATCAACATTTATCACATACAATTAATTATAAACTAACAGTTTATAAATGGGTTCAACACCCCAAACATCATCCATAAAATTATGCATGACACTTCTATTCATCATCTAATTTTCGTCCTAATCTCATGAGATATCTCCAACCTCGTGGTGAGTTGATCGGACTCCAAAGCCACACTGGCTAACTTGGCTAATCGCCAACAGGTCCCCGACCTCTTCCCATCTTGAAAACAACGTAGGCATACACACGCCCAAGGCACTAACACGGCCAAACATTGCTAATGCCCACAATCAGTGGCACCGCCATTAGCAAGTAAGATGGGGATCTCAAAGTCCTTCCTAGGCACCAATGAGATAATGCACGTCGTAACTACCATTCGCCGATGGTAGTTGATGCATTTGTGTCACAACCACAAATCGCAGGCACGTCTGCCACATGCATGCAAAACACTTTTGTTTTGTTCTTTTCTTTGTGCTCAATCTTTCTCTTGCCGAAGCTCAAAATGGCTTACGACTCACATAGTTTTAAAACACTTTTTAAAACTTTCATTACAACACAGGACCTTACTGTCCGAGTGCTCAATCACGACACCTCTCGACCTGGTGCACCAGTACTAGGTTCGTGCTTCTAGAAAACATCTTCAATGTTTTATCACAGTATACCTCATGTATACCTCATGTATACCTCATGTATACAACATAGGCACTCCAAGTCCAAATGACTGAGTCCTTCACAATCACAGAACATTAGTACCCCGACGTCTCGGTTACTAAGTCCAACTGTATTTTCAACGTTGTTAAATCAACTTTCGAGTTTTAGAAATTCTTTTCTAATGGCAGAAATTCATTATAAAAATTCTTAACAAATAAAACTTAGTTTTCACAAACCAATGAGTCACTTGAGATTTAACTTTCTCAAAATAGGCCTATCGCCGTTTTAAAAATACTTGCCGTCTAGATTTTCTTGATTTGCCGTCAAATTTTGTTTTTAAGACTTTTAATCCAAAAACTTAACTTTTTCCACTTAATTAATCTTCTAAAATAACACTTAACTTGTTTTCATCAATTAATTTAATAAAAGAATATTCTGTAATATTCTGGTTTTCTTACGTAAAATTTAACAATACTAAAATATTTTCACCGTGTTGAACTCATTGTGACTCATAATTCACTTTTCCAAAAACAACTTATTAAAATAATAATATTTTTCAACTCTCTTTATTTTTCTCAAAAGAAATTCCCTTTGATATCATGTACCAATAACTTGCCACTAAAACCTTGAATATAATTCAATACAGTTTCTTAAAGCTTTTATCCAACTTTCTTAATTGTGCATCGACCACCATGTCAAGCTTCTCACACATCAAACAACAATTATATCACAGATATTTCCCAGGCAGATCATGCATCACAGTTCATAATATAATTGCCAATAAACACTTAACGCAAAATAAACCACACGAGATATCAATAAAGCAACAATAAACAACATAAATAAACACTAACAAACAATTAATTACAAACAACAATTGGATAGCATATAGCCATTGAATAGAATCCTTCTCGGTACTCCCCCCTTACCTCTTGAAGACTCCTTGTTCAACTTACAAACTCCTTCCGAATTTCCCGTTACCTTGTAAACTTGTACTCAACTAACCTTCAATTATAACCAAAGTGTTACAATTCAAGAAACTAGAACATTCTAAACCCTAATACATAGTCACGGCTTCTAGGGTTTTTGAATAACTAAAACTCCTAATCATGATTAAGTTATGGATTTATGATCCTTCATTAACCTAAACCATAGATTATCAACTAAACAACTAAGTTTTAAACTCAAACTTCCTAACTCTTTTATACATAGGTTCGGCCTTACTAGGTTCATGAAACTAGGGTTCTTAGATTAACAAATCATCTTGGATTTATAAAGCATACTTACTAAACACTTGATTTCTAAGATCATTTATGAAAATCATGAACAAAACTCAACAAAACTTACCCACTTAGGGTTCGGCCAACATGAACATTTTTGAGTAAAATAGTCATTTTAAGAAACTAACATGGATTAGAGTGTGTAGTCATACATGCCATATAGAATACATGATCATACATGAAAACACATGAACAAAACTCTACCAACCCTAAGGTGATAGATTCGGCCAAGGCTAGTTTTTCAAGAAAGAAATTTTTGATTACTTCATGCTCTTGGATTTAGATAGTAGACATGATATTTAGAAGATAGAAAGTAGTTTCATCATCATTAGATTTTCCTAAGATTTATTATGATTTTTCAAAGATCTAGGGTTTGAAACTTGAAAATGATGAACTTCCATGATATAAGGCTTGAATCAAGAAACTATCTAAAGAACATAGACATGATTTAAGACAAAGATTAGGATTTACCTCTTGATAATCAATGATGAAGACAATCCAAGAACTTGCTTTGAGAAACTTAGAACTAAGAACTTAGAACTTTAGAGTTTTTGAAGACAAGTAGCCAAAGAACTAAATGAAAAATGAGAGAAAGGTATTTATAGTGGAAGTGGCGACATTTCAAGAAGGATCTAGATAAGATGAGTTGTCATGTTAAAAGGATTAAAGTGCAATTAAGTTCCAAGGACCAAATTGCAAAGATTCCAATAGTTGAAGGACTAGTTTGCAAATAGACAATAGAATGTCATGATGATGGTTTTAATCACATTAAATGCCATCTTATCCTTGACTTACTTGGCTGAATTTATGAGTGCAAAACAAGTTAAGAAAGTAGATAATTCAATGTATTAGAAGAATCAAGAAACTTGTAGACAAATCTAGGATAAGTAGAAACCTTTAGAAAATTCTAGAATTATCTTGACAATTCCAACTAAAATAGGCAGCCATAATTTACATGGGCTTTCGAATGGGCTTGAACATTTTGGGCTTGATTTCATTTTCTTATGGGTTGTGGGACCCACTTTGAAGATTTTGGCCTTTTAACATAAAATAGGAAAACTTGAATAGCTTTATGGACTCAACTATGGACTAACAATATTTGGGCTTATAGGCCACGACCATTTAGGATTATAAAAAGGATTCTAGCCCAATCCAATTTGAAAAAAACGAAAAAAACTAATTTAGGGACAAAATGGTAATTTCTGAGAAAGTTCAGGGACTTAACCGTAAATTTCGAAAATCTCTATTTAATCCTGAAAAACCTTCTAAACTTAAAAATATGATTCATCCCCTTGAATCATCTCAAAATCCTAAACTAAATCCTCTTACTACTCTTAGAATCTCTAATCTCCTTTCCGTCGTCTACCCGATTACACTCTCCGCCCGTAATACTCAAATTATTTTATTTTTTCTGAAAAAATTCTAAACATACAAAGTTGTAGAAAATAAAATACTAAGCTTAAGTCTCTCGTTCACGAATTAAAATTAGGTCTTTTGAACAGCATTATTATACTGACACTGAAATTCGCAGACCGGGTTTCGCCTGAATTTCCAACCTAAATTTTAATCGTAGTTTCCTACGGTCAAGTAGGATTAAATACTATCCTCCGTTCACTTAGAATAACTTTATAAAACTCTAATAAACTTATAAATATATTTATATGTATTTACTGTTATTTAAAACAGTAAAATACAGGGTGTTACATTACTACCCCACTAAAAAAAAATTCCGTCCTCGAAATTACGTACCTGTAAATAATTCAGGATACTGTAACTTCATTTTGTCTTCTACTTCCCATGTTGCTTCTTCAGTTACGTCATCCCAAATAACTTTAACCAATGAGATTTGTTTACCTCTGAGCTGCTTAATCTTCTTATCCACAATTCTCACAGGTAAAGTCTCATAAGACATGTTTTCTTTTAGTTGTACTAGATCAGGTTCAATTACGTGAGATGGATCAGAAATATACTTTCTTAATTGTGAGACATGAAAGACATCATGAAGATTGGATAGAAACGGTGGTAAAGAAATTTTATAAGCTACAGGACCTATCCGATGAAGAATTTGATATGGTCCAATGAATTTAGGAGTGAGTTTTCTGGATTTAATTACCCTACCAACCCCAGTCGTTGGCGTGACTCTCAAAAACACATGCTCACCTTCCTCAAACTCAAGAGGTCGTCGTCTCTTGTCAGCATAACTTTTCTGTCGACTCTGAGTTGTCCGCATTTTCTCTTGAATCATTTTCACCTTTTCTGTCGTTTGTTGCACTATGTCTGGTCCAACCATAAAATTCGCACCATCTTGGTACCAACATAAAGGCGTCCTGCACCGTCGACCATACAATGCTTCATAGGGTGCCATACCTATGCTAGAATGAAAACTATTATTATAAGTGAATTCTATCAACGATAGATATTCATCCCAGCTTCCAATATTTTCCAATACACAAGCTCTCAATAAATCTTCAAGAGATTGAATAGTCCTTTCTGATTGTCCATCCGTTTGAGGATGATACGCAGAACTTAACCTAAGTTTCGTTCCCAACAACTCTTGTATACTTTTCCAAAATCTTGATGTAAATCTTGGATCACGATCTGAAACAATACTCAAAGGCACACCATGTAACCTAACAATTTCATCAATATACAACTGAGTTAATCTTTCCAATGAGTATTTCACATTAACTGGTAAAAAGTGAGCTACCTTCGTCAACCTATCAACTATTACCCATATAGAGTCATACCCTTTCCGAGTCTTTGGTAAACCTGACAAAAAATCCATTGCAATACTATCCCATTTCCATTCTGGAATATCCAAAGATTGTAGCATTCCCGCTGGTCTTTGATGTTCTACTTTAACCTTCTGACAAGTTAAACACGCAGCTACAAATTCCATTACATCTTTCTTCATACCATGCCACCAATACAATTTCTTTAGATCCTGATACATCTTAGTAGCTCCGGGATGCAAACTCAACTTACTCTTATGAGCTTCTTCCAGAATTAATTTCCTTATTTCAACATTATTTGGTACACAAATCCTTTCACCAAATCTTAAAATTCCATCATTTCCTTCTTTAAATTCTGACACAGCTCCTTGCCGCACTAATTCTCTTTCTCCTTGTAGGTACTGATCACTTTCTTGTTTCTCTTTAATTTGTTTCATCAATTCATTTGAAACAGTAATCATACCCAAACATAATTTCTCCGGAAACATCTCAATTGTCAATCGCATATCTCGGAATTGTTCCAACAACTGTTGTTCTTTCACCATCATTGCCGATATATGCATTGATTTCCTACTCAAAGCATCTGCCACAACATTCGCTTTTCCAGGGTGATACTGCAGTTGAAAATCATAATCTTTTAAAAATTCCAACCAACGCCTCTGCCTCATATTTAACTCTTTCTGATCAAACAGGTATTTCAAACTTTTATGATCACTGAAAACATTAAAAGTTGCTCCATACAAATAATGTCTCCAGATTTTTAAAGCAAATACCACTGCTGCTAACTCCAAATCATGAGTAGGATAATTCCTTTCATGAATCTTCAATTGTCTTGAAGCATATGCTACAACTTTCCGATTTTGCATCAATACACATCCTAACCCTTGATATGAAGCATCACAATACACCTCAAAAAGTTCATAAGGATCAGGTAGTATCAATACCGGTGAAGTAGTCAACCTTCGCTTTAACTCTTGAAAACTTTCTTCACATGCTTCCGTCCATACAAACGCTTGATCCTTTCGAGTCAATTGGGTAAGAGGACCTACTATTTTAGAAAATCCCTCAATGAATCTTCTATAGTATCCCGCTAAACCCACAAAACTACGAATTTCTGTTACCGTCTTAGGCCTTTCCCATTGCAAAACAGTCTCAACTTTTGACGGATCTACAGCAATTCCCTCACTCGAACTATATGTCCTAAGAATTGAACTTGGTCTAACCAAAATTCACACTTCTCAGGTTTCGCGTAAAGTTGTTTCTCCTTTAAAATTTGGAGAACCACACTGAGATGTTCAGTGTAACACCCTGTATTTTACTGTTTTAAATAACAGTAAATACATATAAATATATTTATAAGTTTATTAGAGTTTTATAAAGTTATTCTAAGTGAACGGAGGATAGTATTTAATCCTACTTGACCGTAGGAAACTACGATTAAAATTTAGGTTGGAAATTCAGGCGAAACCCGGTCTGCGAATTTCAGTGTCAGTATAATAATGCTGTTCAAAAGACCTAATTTTAATTCGTGAACGAGAGACTTAAGCTTAGTATTTTATTTTCTACAACTTTGTATGTTTAGAATTTTTTCAGAAAAAATAAAATAATTTGAGTATTACGGGCGGAGAGTGTAATCGGGTAGACGACGGAAAGGAGATTAGAGATTCTAAGAGTAGTAAGAGGATTTAGTTTAGGATTTTGAGATGATTCAAGGGGATGAATCATATTTTTAAGTTTAGAAGGTTTTTCAGGATTAAATAGAGATTTTCGAAATTTACGGTTAAGTCCCTGAACTTTCTGTAAATTACCATTTTGTCCCTAAATTAGTTTTTTCGTTTTTTTCAAATTGGATTGGGCTAGAATCCTTTTTTATAATCCTAAATGGTCGTGGCCTATAAGCCCAAATATTGTTAGTCCATAGTTGAGTCCATAAAGCTATTCAAGTTTTCCTATTTTATGTTAAAAGGCCAAAATCTTCAAAGTGGGTCCCACAACCCATAAGAAAATGAAATCAAGCCCAAAATGTTCAAGCCCATTCTAAAGCCCATGTAAATTATGGCTGCCTATTTTAGTTGGAATTGTCAAGATAATTCTAGAATTTTCTAAAGGTTTCTACTTATCCTAGATTTGTCTACAAGTTTCTTGATTCTTCTAATACATTGAATTATCTACTTTCTTAACTTGTTTTGCACTCATAAATTCAGCCACGTAAGTCAAGGATAAGATGGCATTTAATGTGATTAAAACCATCATCATGACATTCTATTGTCTATTTGCAAACTAGTCCTTCAACTATTGGAATCTTTGCAATTTGGTCCTTGGAACTTAATTGCACTTTAATCCTTTTAACATGACAACTCATCTTATCTAGATCCTTCTTGAAATGTCGCCACTTCCACTATAAATACCTTTCTCTCATTTTTCATTTAGTTCTTTGGCTACTTGTCTTCAAAAACTCTAAAGTTCTAAGTTCTTAGTTCTAAGTTTCTCAAAGCAAGTTCTTGGATTGTCTTCATCATTGATTATCAAGAGGTAAATCCTAATCTTTGTCTTAAATCATGTCTATGTTCTTTAGATAGTTTCTTGATTCAAGCCTTATATCATGGAAGTTCATCATTTTCAAGTTTCAAACCCTAGATCTTTGAAAAATCATAATAAATCTTAGGAAAATCTAATGATGATGAAACTACTTTCTATCTTCTAAATATCATGTCTACTATCTAAATCCAAGAGCATGAAGTAATCAAAAATTTCTTTCTTGAAAAACTAGCCTTGGCCGAATCTATCACCTTAGGGTTGGTAGAGTTTTGTTCATGTGTTTTCATGTATGATCATGTATTCTATATGGCATGTATGACTACACACTCTAATCCATGTTAGTTTCTTAAAATGACTATTTTACTCAAAAATGTTCATGTTGGCCGAACCCTAAGTGGGTAAGTTTTGTTGAGTTTTGTTCATGATTTTCATAAATGATCTTAGAAATCAAGTGTTTAGTAAGTATGCTTTATAAATCCAAGATGATTTGTTAATCTAAGAACCCTAGTTTCATGAACCTAGTAAGGCCGAACCTATGTATAAAAGAGTTAGGAAGTTTGAGTTTAAAACTTAGTTGTTTAGTTGATAATCTATGGTTTAGGTTAATGAAGGATCATAAATCCATAACTTAATCATGATTAGGAGTTTTAGTTATTCAAAAACCCTAGAAGCCGTGACTATGTATTAGGGTTTAGAATGTTCTAGTTTCTTGAATTGTAACACTTTGGTTATAATTGAAGGTTAGTTGAGTACAAGTTTACAAGGTAACGGGAAATTCGGAAGGAGTTTGTAAGTTGAACAAGGAGTCTTCAAGAGGTAAGGGGGGAGTACCGAGAAGGATTCTATTCAATGGCTATATGCTATCCAATTGTTGTTTGTAATTAATTGTTTGTTAGTGTTTATTTATGTTGTTTATTGTTGCTTTATTGATATCTGTGTGGTTTATTTTGCGTTAAGTGTTTATTGGCAATTATATTATGAACTGTGATGCATGATCTGCCTGGGAAATATCTGTGATATAATTGTTGTTTGATGTGTGAGAAGCCTGACAGTGGTCAGTGCACAATTAAGAAAGTTGGATAAAAGCTTTAAGAAACTGTATTGAATTATATTCAAGGTTTTAGTGGCAAGTTATTGGTACATGATATCAAAGGGAATTTCTTTTGAGAAAAATAAAGAGAGTTGAAAAATATTATTATTTTAATAAGTTGTTTTTGGAAAAGTGAATTATGAGTCACAATGAGTTCAACACGGTGAAAATATTTTAGTATTGTTAAATTTTACGTAAGAAAACCAGAATATTACAGAATATTCTTTTATTAAATTAATTGATGAAAACAAGTTAAGTGTTATGTTAGAAGATTAATTAAGTGGAAAAAGTTAAGTTTTTGGATTAAAAGTCTTAAAAACAAAATTTGACGGCAAATCAAGAAAATCTAGACGGCAAGTATTTTTAAAACGGCAGTGCCTATTTTGAGAAAGTTAAATCTCAAGTGACTCATTGGTTTGTGAAAACTAAGTTTTATTTGTTAAGAATTTTTATAATGAATTTCTACCATTAGAAAAGAATTTCTAAAACTCGAAAGTTGATTTAACAACGTTGAAAATACAGTTGGACTTAGTAACCGAGACGTCGGGGTACTAATGTTCTGTGATTGTGAAGGACTCAGTCATTTGGACTTGGAGTGCCTATGTTGTATACATGAGGTATACATGAGGTATACTGTGATAAAACATTGAAGATGTTTTCTAGAAGCACGAACCTAGTACTGGTGCACCAGGTCGAGAGGTGTCGTGATTGAGCACTCGGACAGTAAGGTCCTGTGTTGTAATGAAAGTTTTAAAAAGTGTTTTAAAACTATGTGAGTCGTAAGCCATTTTGAGCTTCGGCAAGAGAAAGATTGAGCACAAAGAAAAGAACAAAACAAAAGTGTTTTGCATGCATGTGGCAGACGTGCTCGCGATTTGTGGTTGTGACACAAATGCATCAACTACCATCGGCGAATGGTAGTTACGACGTGCATTATCTCATTGGTGCCTAGGAAGGACTTTGAGATCCCCATCTTACTTGCTAATGGCGGTGCCACTGATTGTGGGCATTAGCAATGTTTGGCCGTGTTAGTGCCTTGGCTGTGTATGCCTACGTTGTTTTCAAGATGGGAAGAGGTCAGGGACCTGTTGGCAGTTGGCCAAGTTAGCGAGTGTGGCTTTGGAGTCTCGATCAACTCACCACGAGGTTGGAGATATCTCATGAGATTAGGACGAAAATTAGATGATGAATAGAAGTGTCATGCATAATTTTATGGATGATGTTTGGGGTGTTGAACCCATTTATAAACTGTTAGTTTATAATTAATTGTATGTGATAAATGTTGATGTGGTATTTGATGGCTAGAGCGTAGTTATTGAGTAAGATCCAAGTATTGGTTTCTCACTCTTACAACATATTCAGAATGAATCCAGACGTACCACTGGTGCAGTCGAGGGTTCGTACACTCACTTTTGATCGGGCACAGTATGGTGGTGCCTGGGATATAAATATTGGGGCACTTAGCGCCACCTACCATGGCCCTAGTACAGAAATTATTGGAACGTTAGAAGATGGACCCAATCAGAGGACGCATGTAGTAGAAACAATCGAGATATCGTTACCACCGGTCTGGCTGTATCTTCAATATCTGGAGGAGCATGGAATGATGGATCCTTTACCTCAACCTCAACCTCTTCAGATATTAGGGAATGGAGAAATTCCAGTTGAAGAAGAGTTAGTAGCAGGTGAAGAAGATCCAGAGGAATACCTAGAGGACGATCCGGAGTTTCAACCTCCTGCAATAGATGATGGTGATTCTTCAGAGGAAGCAATGGAAGCGGAGGCATCATCAGACTCGTCAGCTGTAGGTGGGATTGATCCTTATGGTCTTCCCAATGGGTTTCATTAGCTTGACCAGCTTAGGTATAGTTTCCGGGGTAGTGAGTCTTGATAGTTTTATTTTGGCTTCTTAGAGCCTTAGTTTTGAAATGGTTGTAAACCAGTTGTTGTTGATATGTATATATGTCTTTATCTTCTTTGTTTAGTTTGAAGGAGAATAGTCTATGTTTCTAAAGGTTTTTGATATCTCCTAGTATAGGAGTTGTATATGTAAACGATGAAGCATATGTATATATATGGATGTACATATATGTGATTTATGTTTATAATAGTTATATGTTGTATGAAAAGAAAAAAAAATTAAGCACTATTTTTATATAAGGTTAGTTACCTTAAATTATATTTTCCGAAAGTAACCAGCGTAATATACTTATAATTAATAATTGGGTATTAATGGGATAACCCTAGAGTAGGGTGTCGCATATACACTTTTAAGAGAAAGATCATACTTACTGAAATTACTACAAGCTGATAGCTCTCATCACTCTCACCGTCTTCTCTCCAAGTGTCAAATCATCTAGAGAAGAACTCGTCTACAACTCACCAGATCTTAAATTTGTTTTCACTCACCAAAGTGTTATTTGGTTGAATTGCTACTGTAATATTGAAGTTGTGCTTCAAACAAACTTTCACACTCCCTGAGCTTGAAGAGGCTTGTTTCAAGAATACTTGTTGAGCCTGAAGAGGCTAGGTATACAAATAATACTTGTGTTTAAGCCTGGAGAGGCTAGGCGTACAAATAATACTCGTCTGTAACCTTAATCAGTTATAGTGTTAAAATTTGGTGAAGCCAATGACTAGATGTAACCCAATGATTGTGGGTGAACCAGGATAAATCTTTAAGTACTCTCTTCCCTAAACTCTTTACTTTACTCTCAAGTTATTTATATGTTGTTACCTTTTTTTTAACCAAAGATGGTATGCAAAGGCATCACTGCCTTGCTAGACATCCCAACTATGTTGGCAGCCCTAGCAAAGCCTATCATTTGCAGCATGCCATTATTTCATTAAGAAAGGAAAAATTACAAGAAAAAGCCCATGTAAAGGCCAAAAAATCATTTGAATCTATACTTAGGAAAACTAATTCTATCTAACAAAAAGTTTTCCCTAATAAAATATAGAATGGTATTCCCCCATATCAAACTAGAAGCACTAATACCATAATTTGCTAATCTATTAGCACACACATTGCCTTCTCTATATATATGAGAATATACAAAATGAATTTGACTCAATAATTGAAGCTTATTTATCGACCTACTCCTAAGACTCCATGGGACAATTGCTTTTTTGAAAGCTTGAATTGCCAGCTGAGAATCAAATTCGATCCATATGTGATTCCAACCCTTCTGAATTGCTTTCTCCACTTCAAACATGATGCCAATGAGCTCAGCTTGCAGTGCATAAGATGATCCAATATTCAGTGCGAAGCATCCCAATGTTGCTGAATTTTGATCTCGAAAAATACCTCCACATGCTGCAATTCCAGGTGAACCCTTAGCCGCACCATCAGAGTTGAGTTTGATCCAATTATAACTTGGAGATTTGCAAATGACTTCCTTTATGCTACCTAACTTGGGAGGATTTCCTTTGACCTGAAACCTGCCAAAAATAGACATATCAGTATCTGAAATGAAACCAGAGAGTTTAGAATGGTTACATGTGAGGGAAAATGAAATATTCCCAATGATTTGGTTGATTGCAATTTCAACAGGGATTGATTTGTTATCGAATCTTGCACCATTCCTAGCATACCATATAGTACTGATTGAATTTACAATACCCGAGAGTATAAGCTCCTTTAATTGAGGTTGCCATTCCTTTTGCAATATTGAAAGAATGGACTCCATAGATGAGGAATCAATTTGAGTGTTAATCATATGAGAGAACCAATTCCAAATCTTTACAACATATAAGCAATGCATGAAAAGATGTTCAGAAGTCTCCCTGTTTTCCAACATAAATTGCATACTGATACTATGCAGCACCCTCTTTTCAGCAAATTCTCATCGTAGGTACCTTATGGTGCATGATTCTCCAAATTAGGAATGCTTTTGATGGTGGAATTGCCTTATTCCAGACCATATAAAATTCCTACACCACTTATCAATCAAGTTTAGGAGTGAAATTGGCCAAGAGTAAACCTGGAAGGAATATAGCAATATACTATGTATGACATATTAGACCAGCTGCACCCTTCCCATTATTGTGAGCAGAAACCTTTCCAAGAAGCTAGTTTAAGCTTAATTCTGTCTACAATTGGTTGAAGATAAAGTCTTTTTGGTTTTCCTTTAAAAAGATGGACTCCTGAATACATAAAAGACAATGATCCAATAGTAAAACCAGTCATGCTTGCAATGACAATTATGTAAGACTAAGCCCTTTTGAGGTTTTGATGTATGACAAACAATGTGAATTTTACATGAGTTTTTCAATTTGATTATACACTAATAAAGTGTTCAAGTGTTTGCAAGTTTACTCATGTAGGGGAAAGTCAAAGGATCAAAGGATGAAATGAC
>JAUPTC010000519.1:0-45859 GCA_030762895.1 Sophora flavescens
CATTTTTCTTTTATTTTCAATAAGTGTAATGGTTGGTGTGTTTAGGCCCAATTAATTAGTGATATTTTTGGGTCAAGTCCACTACTTACCATGATGTACACAAGTTTATTAGAGAGTCTTGGGGAGGGAATCTTTGGCTTACATGTCATAAGAAACTCCTCATTAGTGTGCATAAAATTGTATTGATTATGGGGGATTACACTTTTAATGTGAGAAGCAAGTGTAACCACCACATAATTAGGGGGGATAAAGAGTCATGGAGGGGGGGCGTAACCACTGAGTTTTTTGTGAGTTAAGTTGGTTATTGTGAGTTTAAGGCCATTAAAAGGAGGGGGCGTAACCTACAAGTTTTGGTGGCTGAGTTGAATGATTTGGTGGCTACATTATGAGGGGTTTTAGGCCAATTAACTCATGATTATGGTGGCTAAGTTAAGTGGGAGTTATTGGGTGCTTTAGTGCCATGATTAGGTGAGTTATGTGGAGGTTTTGGAATCCTATGGAAGGCAAAGTGAAGCAGAAAGAACTCAGCCATGTTCTCTATATGTAAGATGCCACAAACACATGAAAAAACAACTTTGATGTTATTTTGGATCAAATCCATTTTGTTAGAATATTGTTCTCCTAGGTTCTTCGTTAAACCAAACTAAGTTCTTATCAAGAATCCAAGATTCTTGTGGCGAACATCATTTGGCTTATCAAACTACATGTTTTTGGCGCCATCCATCTCTCATCTTCTTCCATTTTTGTTTCTTTCTTCACTTGATTTTGGTTACAAAGTGTTACACTAAGTTCTTGTCTAAAAATTCAACCAAATAGATCATCAACAAGGCAACCTTCCATTTGGTTGTCATCAAGTGGTACCAGAGCTTAGGCTTTGGTTGGATTTTGAGTTTTGTTCTTCTTCTTCTACCTTTCTTCTTTTCTTCTTTTAAACCCAAAAACACAAAAAAAAATTACACTTTGATTATATTTGTGAAGGGAAATTTTGTGGTTGTTGTTCTTGCTCAAAAACAAGTTTTCAAGTGTGATTCTCTTCTTCAAAGTTTGAAAAAAAAATTGCACAAATTATAAGAAAAAAAAATTGTGCAT
Source organism: Sophora flavescens (assembly GCA_030762895.1). NCBI lineage: Eukaryota > Viridiplantae > Streptophyta > Magnoliopsida > Fabales > Fabaceae > Sophora > Sophora flavescens. The sequence continues at coordinate 1,090 of JAUPTC010000519.1, forward strand.
GAAATCTTGAGAAAAAAAAGGAAGAGAAAAGTCTATTTGAGCAATTTGTGTTCTTGAAAAAAAAAATATTTCCCTTATTCCTTCGTTCTTATTTCCAAAGCTTTGCTTTTCTAGCCTTTCCTTTGTTTTTTGATAAGTTTTGTGATTTTTGTTACTTGAATTTTTTTGGATTTTTGTGTGGTTTTTGTGTTTGACTCTTCCAAGAATTAAAGGAGGACAATTGAGTGGAAAAAGGCAAGAGTGTCCAAAATACATTTTTGTGTGGAAAAAGCCAAAAGAGTGAAAAAAATCCATTGTGTGAACTAGTGAGGGAGTGTAGTGAGGAAACACATAAATTCTTCTACTCAAATCATGGACAACAATGAGGATAGTCCACCACTTTCTCCAAGGTCAGCGGCCATTCATGCTAGAATGACTACTCAATTTCAAGTTCTTACAAGGCAAATGGAGGCAATGCAAGAAAACTATGATAGACAACTTGCCAACCTTCAACACAATGATGATTTTAGTAGATATGAGAATGAAAGAGGAAGACCTATAGGAGGAGGACCTAGAGGAGGAGGACATAGAGGAGGGAGACGTGATAGAGGACTTGAAGGAGTCAAAATCAAAGTTCCTCCCTTTATTGGGAAGAATGATCCGGAGGCTTACTTGGAGTGGGAGCTAAAAATAGAACAAGTCTTTGATTGTAATTCATACAATGAAAGCAAGAAGGTGAAAGTAGCCGCCCTTGAGTTCAAGGAATATGCCCTTGTGTGGTGGGACCAATTACAAATTTCAAAGGCTTACCCAAGGGACCAAAAGCGTTGATGAATATTTCAAGGAGATGGAGTTGGCCTTACTTAGGTCAAATTTTCAAGAAGATAGGGAGGTTACCATGGCAAGATTCCTACATGGCTTGAATCAAGATATTCAAGACATAGTGGAGTTGCAACATTATGTGGAGCTTGAAGATTTGGTCCAACAAGCCATTAAGGTGGAGCAACAAATTAAGAGGAGGAAGTCTAAATATTCTTCTTCTTCATCTTCCAAATTTCCATCCTCAAATTGGAAGGACAAGCAAAAGAAGGAGGGTGCACCAACCAAGGAGGCCGTGAGCAACATACAAGGAAAGAAACCCATGGAGACAAACTCTAGGAGCCGTGATGTAAAATGTTTCAAATGCTTAGGCCATGGACACATAGCATCCCAATGTCCAACAAAGAGAACCATGGTGTCCATGAATGGGGATGTGGTATCACAATCCGAGGCTTCAAGTGGGGAGGAAAGTGAAGAATATGTGTTCATGTCGGATGGTGATTTACTCATGGTGAGGAGGCTTTTAGGAAGTCAAGTGAAGGATCATGAAGCAAGCCAAAGGGAGAATATCTTTCATTCTAGATGTCTAATTCATGGAAAGGTACGTTCTCTAATCATTGATGGTGGGAGTTGTGCCAATGTTGTAAGCACTAGAAAACTATCAGGAGCATTTGTTTTTGGAAACTGTAGAAAATCTTACACTCCATTCTCATACTCATCACTTGTCCGTCTAGCATTCATCCAACTGCGATCCATGACTAAAACCAATAACTTCGTACTTAGTCCAACATATTCATCAACCACTTCTTATGACAGGGTATGGCCCTATCCCATTCAAGAAGAAACTTTTTCAACATTCGGTTAACAGTTAGTCCGTAACTCTCATGCTCATACTCGACGAAATTTAGGGCAGCATTTTCCTTCGGTCTCCAACGTACACGACTTGAACGTGATGACATCCACCAAGATAAAGTATGCACCCGAAGAACGAAATAAAATGTATCAATCCGAACTTTCATCAAGTATATAACATAAGAATCAATGAATAACTATTTTAACTGAATGAAGAAAAAGTTTTTTTCCCAAACTGTCCAACTTTGGACAATTCAAGATCCAATACAATGAGCAGTACATTAAGCACGTACACGTGTGCTCGTTAGTATTGCATCTCAAACGGGAAACTAAGGCTTTACTAATTATTGTGGGAATATTCTCGGATCAAATAAATTTTCAAGTAAATACATTAAAACTCCAATGAAAGCTTTTCAGCCAAAACGATGGAAATCAAACCTTACTTTGTAATTTTCCAATGCAAAGCGGCTATCTGCTGGTATAACTCCTTTCTTGTATTTTCCTGTCAGCACACCACATGCAAGTGGACTCCAAGTGGTCAAACCCAACACTAGTGCAGAAAAGGGATTCCACGTCGGTTATTTATGGCTTTCCACATCGGTTTTCAAACTGATGTGGAAACGACCGATGTGGTTTATTGCCACTTTACACATCGGTTATAAAACCGATGTGTAAAGTATATTTTAAACAGCGGTTTTCTTTTAACCGATGTGGAAAATCAATTTGTCAATTGATAAGCAGTTGGAAATTACACTTTCTACATCGGTTTTACCTAAAACCGATGTGTAAATTTCACTTTCCACATCGGTTTTAATAATAACCGATGTGTAAAGTGAAATATACACATCGGTTTTTATTAAAACCGATGTGTAAGTGAAATTTACACATCAGTTTTTGTAGAACCGATGTCTAAAATCTCATTTTTTTGAAACTGTTATTTACATTTCAATCATTCATTTCCCCTGTTTCAGTAATGCAGATCAATACCATAATAACATACTGTAAATTTTGGGGTAAACATAATGTAGTTATTGCACCAAACTAGTAGAAAATGATAACAAGCAGCCACATACAATTGGAAGACACAAATTTTTATAGTTCATTCGATGACAAGAAACAGCAAGGCAGTAACCACACGTGATTTAGGCATCACATGAGTTAGATAACAAATGGGCAAGGCAAACTAATTGGTAAAGTAAGAGCACTTACTAATTGATAACCATCAATTCCAGGAACTTGTTTAAGCTAACAAACCAGCAGTGCCCTGATCAAACAAGAAACAACAACAGAACACCAAACCAGTTTTGACACAATTGCAACAAAGTTTTAACCATATCAAAAGCAAAACATACTTCATTCAATTTTCTTGGCACAAACAATCAGCTCTTACACATATGGTTAAAAATACTGACATTTCATCAAATGACTAGTGAGCACAGAATATGAAAACAGAGGGCATCAGGCCTAATTAATTTCGAATGAATGAAAACAACACTTTATCAAGGCTACATCAAAACACGAGAGAAGAAGAATTGAACCAGACCTGAGCACTAATACATATCATCAGTCAAAGGTACACTATAGCTAGTACATAATACATATCAAGCAATAGTTACAGGTTTGATTTGGATCTAAAAAAATATCATTGCCTCATCATAAACCAAATGACTTGACAAAACCCGTGAAAGTATAATCTTAAATGCTTATCTCCATGAATCTCAACTCTCAATTTCCCAGCATCCATACACAAGATGATATAAAATACAAAATTGGTAAAACTACTATGGGCAAGAAGCTCTTACCTTTTGTATCCAAGGATTGTGCCCCTCACGTAGAGTCTAAAATCAAAGCATGAAAAATACAGTGTTATCTTATTTAAGACCAAAAGATCATATAAGGAAATGAGTAGCGAAGAGCTATGGCTATTCAGGCAGGAAGCAAAGAACATGAAGAAAAAAACTAAATCCATCAGGCCATCATATATATTCAATCAAAAACTATATATATCCTTTATTCTCCTTAAGAAAACACAAATTTCCCTTCCTGCCATGTATTTTTGGTGCATATTGCAGTTGAAACACAACTTCTAAAAAGGCAAGCGAAATGTAAATGACCAACTTATACAATAGACCAGAAACTCTTAAAAGCTACCAAATTATAAAATAATCTCTTTGAACACTCGAAGTCTCTAGTGCTTAAGAGATCGTCACACAGAGACTAATATCTTGCTACAACAAAGTATCGTGGCATCTGAATAACAAGCAAGCAAAACATTACCAGTAAAATAAAATTAAAACCAAAGCAGAAAGCAAGAAATATTACCAATAATAATGTCAAACATTTCATTAAATAAACAAAACATAGAGGCCTCAAAATACAAGAACTGCTCAGATCCAAACGACAAGACCTCAAAGTAAAAAGGGACAAAACACTAACAAGTAGTAATAACCGAATCCAATATCTCAACATCCCATAGTAACAACAACAAAACAAGTAAATAAAATAATCAAATATGAGAAACTAATCAGCGGTTTGCATAATATCCTCAGGAACGAACTTCGTACCCTTTTCTTTATCAGCGACGGCACGACCCTTAGCCTTACGATCAAGCAACAACTTGCGGTCTGACTGACTTGCACAAATAAGAATCAAAGAAGGAAATGAGTGAATTGGTTCTTTCTTCTCATCCCACAGAGAGAGACAAAGGAGTAACGAAGGATGGCGCAGTCGAAGGAGGCGACAATGGTTCACTCACCGTAGTCGAAGGAGGCGAACATGCAGTGTGGAGGAATTTAAGGATGGAGGTGGTGGCCGGTAATGGAAGAACAAAGTAAAAACAAAGGAAAAGGGCACGTGACAGATGGTGGGAATGAAAATAGAAACAAATAGTAGGGTTTTGTCAAATATTACACATCGGTTGTCAAAAACCGATGTGGTTAGTCATATTTCACATCGGTTCTCTAGTAACCGATGTAGAAACTTACGATTTAATTTAAAATTCCATTTTTTTTTAATTTTTGACATCGGTTATGTATAAACCGATGTGGTTAATATATATTACACATCCGTTTAATAGGAACCGATGTGGAAAGATAAAAATTTTAAATTTTAAATTTTTTTGTTTTAATTTTATACATCGGTTATAATACAACCGATGTGGAAAATATTCACACATTGGTTATTTTAGAAACCGATGTGGAATCCTTTGATTTTAATTTCAAAAATACCACCGCCTCGTTTTACACATCGGTTTTGAAGAAACCGATGTGGAATCTCCGATGTTAAAAGCATATTTTGCACTGGTGTGAGAGCCATTGAGTTTTTGAAATGTGGTTCCAGACGGTCGCTACGTGTTTAGATATGTTTTATTTCTTTACTTTGTTTATCTTGAGAATGGCTTATCCTTATAAAGGCCCTATGAAAAACTAATGATATGGTAGTATGTATAAAGTTTCTGATGCATACACACACACACACACACACACACACACACACACACACACACGTATATATATACACTTTTGGTGATGTTATGTGTATAAATAAGTAAAGAAGAAAAAAAAATTGACCACCATTTTATGGAATAAGTGAAATGCTTAGTAATTTATTTTCCGAAAGTAACCAGCAAATCAATTTGTAAAGTTTTCATTTTCCGCAATAAGTCCGAAATGTAGCACTAAGGATTTGGTGTTACAATGGCAATAAATAAGTGACTTGTAACAGCGGTTGTATATTTAAACTTATAAGTGAACTTTTAACAGCGGTTTTATACAGAACTGTTGTTACAAGGGGTATTTTTTTTTTTACAAATTGTTTTGTTCCGGTTTCAATGCACCTGCCGTATTTCATAGATACACACACAGAGAAGCATCCAGACTGCTAAGATCATCCAAAATTCAAACCATCCAAATGGAAGAATCAACATATATATATATATATATATATATATATATATATATATATATATATATATATATATATATATATGCCTCGTACAACAAGAAATCATATAGAGATTCAACACATTAACTAAGTCATGATCCAACTAAGAAATCATATCGTACAAATTGATCAATGTATTAACTAAGTCATTATCTATCACATACACAAATAATATAAGTTCTAAGTACTTAAAACATAAATCTATGGATTGTGCTCAAAATCTATATACGGCCGCGCTCCATTAACTTCGTTCCTTCAAAGCCTACACAAGTTCAAATAGAGATTCAACATTAGTTAAATTAAGACATTAACATAAACAAAAAATAAATAATTAACACTAATTAAATAAACATTAATTACACTATGATGCAAAATAAAAATAAACATACATAACTTATTACACTATAGTCAAGTTTAGATCAATATCCCTTCATTATGATCATCACGAGTGGCAAGTACAACGTCCACCACATTTTCCTCAATGAAATTAGGCATCTGTGATGAGAAAGAAGGAGTCTCAGGTATATCAAGAGTTTAATATTGATTTTCATCACTACCACTATGCATGCTTTTTCCTTGGAGAACCACTGACCACTTTTTGTTAGAAGGATCATTGATATAAAATACTTGTTTTTCTTGGGAAGCCATGATGAAAAGCTCTTCCGTATGACCAACCTTGTTAAGGTCTACCAATGTAAATCCTAATTCATCGGTTTGTATACCACTTTTATTGTCAACCCACTTACATTTAAAAACTGCCACTGTGAATTTAGTGTAAGCGACCTCCCAAATATCTTCAATGACACCAAAGTAAGAGATGGGTGCCATAATGGGATTTGTATCTTTTGAACTAGAGAAGTACATGGACTCAGCGACGATCGTAACCCCACTATTTTGCATGGTACTCTTATCATCCTGGGACTTTGTATAAAATGAAAACTTATTGATGTCAGAATCTGCTCCAACATATGACATTAAAGTTAGGCCCACGTGCTAGCCATTTTAATGTATCAGAAGCAATACTACCATCTTTCAGAATTTCATCTTTAAACCATTGTAGGAAAGTCCTGTTATGCTTGTTCAACAACCACTTTTCGTTCATTCGAGGGTTTTCTTCCTTGACTTTCCTTTTGTGCTCAGCTAAGTAAAGATGAACTTCATCAGTGTTATTCAATATATACAAATGTGCTTGAAGAACTTCCTCCCGACCCTTGCTTATAACAGTTTCACCATGTGTACCCTTACCTTCATATCTTCCATCACGACGAAGCTTAGGAATCCCTATAGGTTCCGTTTCAGAAAGGTAGTCTGAACAAAACTCAATAGCTTATTCTGAAACGTACCTTTGAACAATATATGCTAGCTTCTAGACGTTGTGGATTCTTCATATAGCCTTTCAAGATCTTCATGTATCACTCAACTAGGTACATCCACCTTAAATAAACAGGGTCACACAATCTAGTTTCCCTCACAAGATGAACAATTAAGTGGCCCATGATGTCAAAAAATGAAGGAGGAAAATACATCTCCAATTGGCACAAGATAATGGCAGCTTCTTTTTCCAACTCATCCAACTTCCCGGGATCAATGACTTTGCTGTATTTCTCGTATTCACACTGAACAATTTTAACACTGCCGACAACCGTGTATAAGTAGTGCACCCCGGATACAAAGGCTTCTCTGCATCACTGCACAAAGTATCATATACATTTACTCACTGAAAAAGACTCTTGACCAATATCACGGATCATGTCCTCTAGTCGATCGTCCTCCATATCTACGTCAACTTCCTCAGTTTGGGACACACTTGGCTGGTTTAACAAGACATCACCATGCCATATCCATCTTGTATAATTCTTGCAAATCCCTTCACAAATAAGATAAGTACGTATTTCCTTAGCTTCACAGTTTATCATATTCATACATTTGACACAAGGACAACAAAACTTTTCATTACTATCGGGAATATTTCTTTGAGAAAATTCTATAAACTCTTCCACTCCCTTCCAATACTCATCACTTGTGCGTCTACTAACCATCCAATTACGATCCATAGCTACGTTTTGTAAATAAGATGGACTCTAATGATATTTCCTTGCATCAATGACAGTACATTTCATAGGAGCATCTAAACCCTAACAAACTATATTATCATCACCTTTGCATATAAACAACCATGACCATGAGCATGAACCATAAGCAAAATAGCAGCCATAACAACATTTCACACAAAACAGAAAACACAAAACCACCCACAAAATTAATGAAACAGAGACGCATTTATGAAATAGAATGAGAGACAACAGGCATAAACAAAAACTCAAAAACAATGAAACAAAATCACCCACAAAAACATCAACATCCAAAATCACAAGATAAAACAGAAATGCATAAAATCACAAACATGTTCTTTAATGAAACCCAAAAACAGAAACAGAGACACATAAAACGCAAAATAATTTGCAAGAAAAGGAAAGGGAGAGAAAGCATACGAGAAAGCGACCGAAGTGAGAGAGGATGATGGTGGAGGACAAAGGGAGTAAGGTGGTCACAGTGGCGCCATGGAGACGAGGACGAAGGAACATGGGTTGATGAAATGTACGTGTGTTAGGGCGCGGGAGTGAATAAGGAACCTGTTGAGTTCATACGTGATAACATGATTTTATATAGCTTAAAACCATGTCCTCATTGCAATTATTCATCGATTTTTGGCTATTAAAGAGATGGATTCTCATAAATTGTGATTACTTTTGCAGATTATTAAGAGTGGACTAAGTTGGAGCATAATTGGAGGAAAAATTGTATTTTTGGAGCTTAAAAACGGGGTGAATTAAGATTTGGGGCATGAGACACAGTTGTGTGTCCTGATAGACACAGTTGTTTCTCCAAAAAGTGGATTTTCTCTCCCCGGAGTTCGACACAGTTGTGTCTCTATATAGACACAGCTATGTCTAATCATCGCATCTATTTGTTCTTCCGAGAGACACATGTGTGTCTCCTCCTAATAGACACAACTGTGTCTAGTCCCTGGAGCGTGGTTTTGCCAAGAGACACAGCTGTGTCCCCTAATAGACACAGTTATGTCTATTCTGTCTGTTAAAGAAAATACCAGTTTACCCTTTGTTAAGTTTTAAATAGTTTTCAGAAACCTCTTTTAGGGATCTTTTCGAGAGGGGGTGATGGAAAAAACACTGTTCTTGGGGGTTTTAGCTATTGTGAGAGTTCTTCCAAACCTTTGGAGCGATTCAAGAGCAAGGCAAGGCGCCTGAAGAATCAGAGTGGAGATTACTACTGTAAAAGGGGTTCTTTTTCCTTGTTTCTTCATGTACCTTTATTTGAATTTGGTTCTCTTTTATTTTATGGATAGCTAAATACCATTACTAGGGTTATGGTGGATCTTGCTACTTGAAACTCTTTTCCTAATTTAATATGATTTCATGATTTTGCCTTCATATAGATTATTCTATTGCTTTAATTCATGTTAAGTTTTGATCACTCTTGGCATGTTTGAGTTGATTGATTGATAGGCGGCCGTACTGTAATTAATTGACAGACATATAGAATAATCGATGGTAGGATTATTGCCTGATCAAACATTAATCCTAGTATTTCAATCAGGTTGATCAATTAGATTAATCAACCTCTCCGTGCTTTATGCTTTCTCAGGATTTGAATTTTTTACATGACCAAATAGGAAATTAATTCGGGGAATAGATTATTAATAGCGAATGACCAAACGTATTAATAGAATTCATTGAGGGATTGATATATGTTGCTCAATTCAAAAATCATAAAGAATTAGGAATTGAGAATTAAAAGTGCAAGTGAAACCTTGACCCTAGGCTTTCTCATAATTGAATCCTCCTTTCTGTATATTTGTGTTCCTGCTTGCGAACTCTTGTCTTTGTTGTCCCTTTCTAAAATTCATCATTTCACCAATTTGATTTGTCTAAATAACATAAGAATTTCTCTCATTTGGTAATTATTAATTAATCCCTGTGGGTACGATATCTGGAACTCAAATTCCTTTATTACTATTGCGACAGGGTGCACTTGTCCTAAGTGTGTTCTGCATGCATAAATACGTAAAAAAACTTAAAGACATGTAATGGCGGTTTGATTTCCAACCACTGTTATATGTCACTTTTAACGACTGTTTCATTTTCAACCGCTGTTAAAAGTCTTTTCCTAAAAAAAAATCTGGAAATATCTAACTTATAACAGCGGTTTATGTAAAACCACTATTAAAAGTCAATTTTAATGGCGGTTATTGTACAACCGATGTTAAAAGTGATTTAATGATCCATATAATTACGGAACTGCCACCGCCTCTTTTATAACGTCGGGTTTTGTCTAACGCTGTTAAAACTAGTCGTTAAAGGCATCATTAATTTCCACTCGTGAATCTACACATGTGCTTCAAAATATTTATTTTTTCTAGTAGTTGCTCAATATACACTTCTGATGACAACCAAATGGTGAGGTTGCCTTTGATGATCTTTTTTTGGTTGAATTTTAACAATTAATTTGCGGAACAATTTTGAGATTAAAATAAAGGGAAGAAAAGAAACAAATGGATGGAGAACAGAGATGGTAAGGAGGCGCCACAAACAAGGTTGTTTGATAAGCCAAGGAAGTTCGCCACAAGAATCATGGATTCTTGATAAGAACAAGATGGCTCAACCAAGAACCAAGGAGAACAAAATTCTCACAAAAGGATTTCAATCCAAAATAATATCCAAATTGTCATTCATGTGTTGGGTGGGCGTCTTATATATAGAGGAATGGCCTAAGATCAATCCTCCCATAATCAATACAATTTAATGCCAAAAGATTCCCTCCCCGATTATGTGGGATCACACTTGTTTCTCAAATTAAAAGTGTAATCCTCTCATAATCAATAAAATTTAATGCAAAAGATTTCCCTCCCTGATTATGTGGAATTACACTTGTTTCTCAAATTAAAAGTGTAATCCTCTCATAATCAATACAATTTAATGCAAAAGATTTCCCTCCCTAATTATGTGGACTTACACGCCCTCTTCATGCTTCTTGGGCTTGGATGAGCAAAGTTATTAACTTGGGCTCATTGTCTTCATTACTCGCATGTGCACTTGGGCTTGTGTCCATTAAGAGGACCACTAATTGAGTGAGGGCTTCTTGGGCTTTCTTTGCTCTTGCTCTTGTCATTGGGCCACCAAGACCTTGAATGGTTTCTTGATCCAAATCAGTTTCCAACGAGCTTACATCATCCCTTCCTTCTTTAAGTGAATTCGACCTCGAATTAAAATCTTCATCACCTACATCAAAGAGAGATAAATCAGCCACGTTAAAAGTTGCACTAATCCCACCATACTCACTAGGAAGATCTATCTTGTATGCATTGTCATTAATCTTGGAAACCACTTGGAATGGCCCATCTCCTCTTGGTTGAAGTTTAGATTTCCTTTTGGAAGGAAACCTTTCCTTTCTCATGTGTACCCAAACCCAATCTCCGGGTTCAAAGACCACCTTCCTCCTTCCTTTGTTGGCTTGTCTTACATAGCTTTCGGTCCTCTTCTCAATTTGGACTTTTACTTGCTCATGTAACTTTCTCACAAAATCAGTCTTGGCCCTACCATCCTTATGCTTCAAAATTGAGGAGTTAGGCAATGGCAATAAATCAAGAGGAGTTAAAGGGTTAAATCCATAAACTACCTCAAAATGAGAATATTGAGTAGTACTATGAACAACCCTATTATAAGCAAATTCCACATGAGGTAAACAATCCTCCCAAGATTTAATATTCTTTTTAATCACGGCCCTTAAAAGGGAAGAAAGTGTCCTATTCACAACTTCAGTTTGCCCATCTGTTTGAGGATGGCAAGTAGTGGAGAAGAGAAGCTTTGTACCTAGCTTTCCCCACAATGTCCTCCAAAAGTGACTTAGGAACTTGGTGTCCCTATCACTTACAATACTCCTTGGGAGACCATGAAGTCTCACCACTTCCTTAAAGAACAAATCAGCAACATGACAAGCATCATCAATTTTTTTGCAAGGGATAAAGTGTGACATCTTTGAAAATCTATCTACCACAACAAAAATTGAATCTTTACCATTCCTAGATCTAGGAAATCCCACAACAAAGTCCATAGACAAGTCAATCCAAGGAAAATCAGGAATAGGTAAAGGAGTGTAAAGTCCATGAGGCATTACTTTAGATTTTGATTTTCTACACACAATGCATTTTTCACAATATTTTTGCACATCATGCTTCATGTGAGGCCAATAAAAATGTTCATGCAACATGTCTAAAGTCTTTTGAACCCCAAAATGCCCCATTAAACCTCCTTCATGCGCCTCCTTCAAAAACAAGTCCCTTATGGAACTTTTAGGCACACATAATCTTTTTTCTTTGAATAAAAACCCTTGGTGCCTAAAATATCCATTTTGGGCTGAATGCACACATTTAGCAAAGATATTTGAAAAGTCCTTATCATGCTCATACAAATCCTTAATGCATTCAAGTCCAAACAATTTTGTTTCAAGGGTAGAAAGTAAAGCATATCTTCTTGAAAGTGCATCCGCCACAACATTAGTCTTACCCTTTTTATGTTTCACCACATATGGAAATTGTTCAAGAAATTCAACCCATTTTGCATGCCTTTTATTTAACTTTCCTTGCCCTTTCAAATATTTCAAAGACTCATGGTCACTATGAATCACAAACTCTTTGGGCAAAAGATATTGTTTCCAAGTTTGCAAAGCTCTTACTAAGGCATACAATTCCTTATCATAGGTGGGATAATTAAGGGAAGCTCCACTTAATTTCTCACTAAAATAAGCAATTGGATGCCCCTATTGCATCAAAACAGCCCCAACACCAATATTAGAAGCATCACATTCAATCTCAAAAGATTTAGCAAAATTAGGCAAAACAAGTATTGGTGCATGGGTGAGTTTTTCTTTAAGTCCCTTAAAAGCATGCTCTTGTTTTTCCCCCCCACTTAAATCCCACATTCTTTTTGACAATTTCATTAAGAGGTGCAGCTAAAGTACTAAAATACTTAACAAACCTCCTATAGAAACTAGCCTAACCATGAAAGCTTCTTACATCACTCACATTTTTGGGGGTTGGCCAATCTTGAATGGCCTTGATTTTCTCTTGGTCCATATGGACCCCTTTTGCATTTATCACAAATCCAAGGAAATTCACATGGTCCACACAAAAAGTGCATTTTTCCAAATTTGCATACAATTTTTCCTTTCTTAATACAAGTAAAACAACCCTTAAATGTTCAAGATGATCATCCAAGTTTTTACTATATATTAAGATATCATCAAAATACACCACAACAAACTTGCCTAAAAAATCTCTTAGAACATGGTTCATGAGCCTCATAAAAGTTCTAGGTGCATTTGTTAACCCAAAAGGCATTACTAACCATTCATACAACCCATATTTTGTTTTAAAGGCAGTTTTCCATTCATCCCCTTCCCTAATTCTAATTTGATGATACCCACTCTTTAAATCAATTTTAGAAAATAGGCATGCACCACACAATTCATCAAGCAAATCATCAAGCCTAGGGATAGGATGTCTATATTTTATTGTGATGTTATTCACAACCCTACAATATGTGCACATCCTCCACTTACCATCCTTTTTTGGTACCAAAATTACTGGTACTGCGCATGGGCTCATACTTTCTTGAACCCACCCTTTTTGCATCAACTCCTCCACTTGGGTTTGAATCTCCTTAGTCTCTTGATGGTTACTCCTATAGGCTGGCCTATTGGGCAATGAAGCTCCCGGAATGAGATCAATATGGTGCTCAATCCCACGTAGAGGTGGAAGCCCGTGTGGCACCTCCTTTGGAAAAACATCTCCAAATTCATGCAAAAGATTTTTAACACCACTAGACAAAGAGATATCATTAGAGGCGTTAGAATTCAAACAAAAGTCCCTACAATAAAGTAGGTATAGGGGCTGCCTTGAGACCAATGCACTTTTTACCTCACTCTTTGTTGCAAAATAGCTCTCTCTTCCCTCTTTTGCATCTCTATTTTTCTCACTTTTTTCTCATGATTTTTCTCATTCTCTTTTTCTTTCTTTTTCTCACTCTCCTTTTCCTTCTTTTTCTCACTCTCCTTTTTGTTTTCTCTCTTGCTCTCTGTTTTCTCTCATTCTTATTTGATCCTCACTAACTTGCTTTGGAGATAAAGGAGAAAGAATGACCTTTCGGTCTTGATACATGAAGGTAAACTTATTTGAGAACCCGTCATGGATGGCCCTTTTGTCATATTGCCAAGGCCTTCCCAACAACATATGACTTGCCTCCATAGGCACCACATCACAAAGTACACAATCTTCATACTTTCCAATCGAGAATGGAACCTCTACTTGTTTGTTCACAACCATTTCCCCAACCTCACTTAGCCATTGAAGCCTATATGGCCTTGGATGTGCCTTAGTAACAAGATTCAATTTGGACACCAATCTAGTGCTTACAACATTGGCACAACTCCCACCATCAATGATTAGAGAACATACCTTTCCTTGAATTAGACATCTAGAATGAAAGATATTCTCCCTTTGGCTTGCTTCATGATCCTTCACTTGACTTCCCAAAAGCCTCCTCACCATGAGTAAATCACCATCCGGCATGAACACATCTCCTTCCCTTTCCTCTCCACTTGAAGCCTCGGATTGAGATACCACTTCCCCATTCATGGACAACACCATCGTTCTCTTTGTTGGACATTGGGATGCTATGTGTCCATGGCCCAAGCATTTGAAACATTTTACATCACGGCTCCTAGAGTTTGCCTCCATGGGTTTCTTTCCTTGTATGTTGCTCACGGCCTCCTTGGGGGGTGCACCCTCCTTCTTTTGCTTGTCCTTCCAATTTGAGGATGGAAATTTGGAATATGAAGAAGAAGAAAACTTAGACTTCCTCCTCTTAATTTGTTGCTCCACTTTAATGGCTTGTTGGACCAAATCTTCAAGTTCCACATAATTTTGCAACTCCACTATGTCTTGAATATCTTGATTCAACCCATGTATGAATCTTGCCATGGTAGCCTCCCTATCTTCTTGAAAATTTGACCTAAGTAAGGCCAACTCCATCTCCTTGAAGTATTCATCAACACTTTTGGTCCCTTGGGTAAGCCTTTGTAATTTGTTGTGAATGTCCCTTTGATAATGACTTGGGACAAACCTCTTCCTCATGATAAATTTCATCTCCTCCCAAGTGTCTATAGGCTCTCTTCCATGTCTCCTCCTTTCCTTTTGTAGTTGGTCCCACCACACAAGTGCATATTCTTTGAACTCAAGGGCGGCTACTTTCACCTTCTTGCTCTCATTATATTAATTACAATCAAAGACTTGTTCTATTTTTATCTCCCACTCCAAGTAAGCCTCCGGATCATTCTTCCCAATAAAGGGAGGAACCTTGATTTTGACCCCTTCAAGTCCTCTATCACGCCTCTCTCCCCTATGTCCTCCTCCTCTATGTCGTCTTCCTCTAGGCCTTACTCTTTCACTGTCATAGTCACTTGAATCGTCACGGTGTAGGTGAGCAAGTTGTCGATCATAATTGGCTTGCATTTGCTCCGATTGCCTTTGAAGAGCTTGGACTTGATTGGTCATCCTAGTTTGAAGAGTGGCTGACCTTGGAGATAATGGCGGACTATCTTCATGGGCTGCCATCATTTGGACACAATATCAAAAGATAACAAGAAATTATAAAATTCCTCACCGCACTCCCTCACTTGTGCACACAAATGTATTTCACTCAATTGGCTTTTTCCACACAAGATGTAATTTTCACTCTTGCCTTTTTCCACTCAATTGTTCTCTTTTAGGTCTTAGAGGAGTCAACCACATTCCACACAAAATCCAAAAATCAAGTAACAAAAATCACAAAACTTATCAAAACAAGGAAACAAAAAAAGAAAGGCTAGAAAGGAAAACCTTTGAGAATAATGAACCAAGAAAGAAGGGAAACTTTTCAAGAACAACAATTGCCCAAATAGAACTTTTCTCTTCTCTTTTCTCACTATTTCATGCGCTACTTCACTAGATATTTTTTTTTGAAAATTGCGCAAATTTTTTTTTTTAACTTTAATGAGAAGAGAAATACTAATTGCAAACTTGAAGTTTTGGGGCAGAAACACAATAAAAAACGAAAATTCCCTTCAACAAAATCAAAGTGTAATTTTTTTTTTTTTTGGGTTTAAAAGAAGAAAAGAAGAAAGGTAGAAGAAGAAGAACAAAACTCAAAAAATTCAACCAAAGCCTAAGCTTTGATACCACTTGATGACAACCAAATGGTGAGGTTGCCTTTGATGATCTTTTTTTGGTTGAATTTTAAAAATTAATTTATGGAACAATTTTGAGATTAAAATAAAGGGAAGAAAAGAAACAAATGGATGGAGAATAGAGATGGTATGGAGGCGCCACAAACAAGGTTGTTTGATAAGCCAATGAAGTTCGCCACAAGAATCGTGGATTCTTGATAAGAACAAGATGGCTCAACCAAGAACCAAGGAGAACAAAATTCTCACAAAAGGATTTCAATCCAAAATAATATCCAAATTGTCATTCATGTATTGGGTGGGCGTCTTACATATAGAGGAATGGCCTAAGATCAATCCTCCCATAATCAATACAATTTAATGCCAAAATATTCCCTCCCCGATTATGTGGGATCACACTTGTTTCTCAAATTAAAAGTGTAATCCTCTCATAATCAATACAATTTAATGCAAAAGATTTCCCTCCCTGATTATGTGGAATTACACTTGTTTCTCAAATTAAAAGTGTAATCCTCTCATAATCAATACAATTTAATGCAAAAGATTTCCCTCCCTAATTATGTGGACTTACACGCTCTCTTCATGCTTCTTGGGCTTGGATGAGCAAAGTTATTAACTTGGGCTCATTGTCTTCATTACTCGCATGTGCACTTGGGCTTGTTTCCATTAAGAGGACCACTAATTGAGTGAGGGCTTCTTGGGCTTTCTTTGCTCTTGCTCTTGTCATTGGACCACCAAGACCTTGAATGGTTTCTTGATCCAAATCAGTTTCCAACGAGCTTACATCAACTTCCAATACACGTTGTGTCGAGTTCTCCTATGATGCATGTCTCTTTTACTTCTTATTACCTTCTACCTTCATTTTGACGAGCAGGGAAGCTCAGTTGGTAAAAGCCTGCCTCGCTTTGCTCTCATAGGTTGCGGGCTCGAGTCATGTTATAGGGGAAGTGGGGAACCACTATTGATCCCTTTTTAAAATATAAGTGGAAAAAAAACCTTCTACCTTCATTTTATTACGGATGGCGTCCAAAAATAAACCAATTTCAGCAACTTCGAGGGGGACTTGATAGAGATTGTTTCCACTTCCAGATCAATCTTTAAAATTCAAACCTGAAAGTTGAGAGATATCGATATTTTTAACCTATGCAATTTTGCACATGTTAAGGAATCATAAAAAAAAATATTATTTTGAAAAGAGTAACTTTTAAACTTTCAAGGAATTGAATAGATGACTTTCAACACAACATTCATATCTTAGAAATTAAAGAAAAACTGTAAATCCTACATTTCTAGAATGCACAAATGTATCAAAAAGATGAAAAAAAAAAGTGTAGATATTATATTACCATTTTTGGTTGTAAAACTTTTAAAGAATAATTATAATCAACCTGAACGCGCTGTCGCCACGCGCCAAAAAGAACGAGCGTTTACAAAATAATGTAGATAGGGAAGCGACAACTCGGATGTCGTCTCACAAGGACTCTTAGGTTGTTGTTATTAACAGAAAATCAGTTTTGGGGGAATTGGAGTGAAATAAAATAAAGAAAACTAAACAAAATAAAGCAATGAAAACAGAGTAGTTTAAGAGAATAACAAATAAAATAAAGACGATCAACCTACTGTTCTCGGTTTCTCACTATCATTGGTTGATATAATCCCAAGCCCTAAGCAGATTCTAATCCCCTCCCGATTGTAGCAACAATTTACAAGCGAAATCACTACTACAGATATATGTCCCTATTCCCGAATTAAGCAAACGGGGTGAAGCACTCATGAACTAAGCGAACATGATTGAACACACGCGAATTAAGCAAACACGATTAAGTATAGGAACATAATATCACCGAAATAAATCAATAAAATACTATACACTCCTGAATTAAGCAAACAGAAATATATAGCATAGTATTGAAAAGAGAATAGCAAATAAAACAGGAAATACAGAACCTCAAGTGTGGTAATGGAAACCAATCACAGTAGATTAATCTAGGAGACTAGCTCTCCATTACAGAAATAAACACAAAAGAAAAGGAAAGAAAGTAAACTACTGAAAACTACTACTACTGACTAACTAGCTACTCTGACTAAAACTAGTCGGCAACTAGCTCAAAAACTAGCTAACTCTTGATTCTGTCTAAAAAGCAGGACTTATATACAACTTCTGGACTACGCGGACTCGAGGCGAGCACACATTCGCAAGGCGAATAATGCAAATAGTCTTCATTGAGTGGCGAGCTCGCGAGGCGAGCTTATCTTCGCGAGGCGAAACTCTTCACATTCCAAACTGTAACGCCCGTGACCTTCAACATGGTTAAGCTGTGATGGCTTCTGGTCTTCCAAGGCTGGATTACTCGCGAGGCGAGTCAAGTTTCGCGGGACAAGACAGAATGGTTGGCAATTTTTGGAACAGTCACCTTCTGGTTCGCGAGGCGAATGCCCTTTCGCGTGGCGAGACACTCCAGAATTATTCCTTTTTATTACCTGCAAACAAGAAATAACAAGAAGTACTTTATTCGACTCTAAATTAGCTAAATTAACCTAAAAACACTTTACAAACTCAAAATGCTGCTTAAGGACAATCAAGTCTAATTTGGGCGAAAATGATATAAAATTAGCACAAAGCCAAGGTTTTTATTAGTTATAAAACTAGTCAACCAGAGGCTCATCAAAATACCCCAAACTTAAACTTTGCTTGTCCCCAAGTAAACTAAAGCTCAAAAATCAAAAAGACTCAAGACCTGGCAAGCTCAAAGGATTCAATCAACTTTCGCACAAATTTCAAGCACTTCATCACTATAATTTTCTTCAATGTTCCCCCCTTTCAAACAAAGCAATCCCCATATTCATTTATTCTAACAGTTGAGAATTTCATCATTCAAACAATCATTAATCTAAGCAGGGGATCCAAGTCACACACAAGAGGGAGATCACCAAATTCAAACAACTGCCTTCCTCACAAGGGCATTTAGTGTTCACTCAATCGCTCAGTTTTTGTCAGGTTATCAACAATTCACTCAATTTCACTTTTCAAGAACACTTCCCATAAATTTGATTTTCATCTCAAAATGGTTCCCACAGAAACATGCATGCAACATCAGAAGGTCTTTTATGGGTTGTAATGGGGCTTGGCTGAGGGTAGGATATACAAAGGTACTAGGCTGAAGACCCTAGGAACTAAGAGAGCATGAAACACTTCAAAACATTAGAATTCCACTCAAGTTCCTTTTCTCATTTTTTTCTTTATGCTTCTGGGTGACTACAACCTTTTTATTCAAATAGCATTTTTGACATTTTTGCACTTTTTTTTTACAAGCCTTTGGCTCCAACCTTTTCATTATATATTTTTTTTTCTTTTTCCAATCCCAAACAACACATCACGCCTTGTAGCCACCCCAAAATTAGTTTCTTGTAACCACTCTCTTTCTAAGATTCCATGCTCTCCTAATCCTAAGATCGGGTTAACATGGTTTTCCAGATTTTGAGCTCATAATATAGGGTTAACAAGAATTAACAATAGGCTAATCAGGCTCAATGGGGCTAACTAGGGAACATGCATTAGGAATGGTTATTTTTAGGCTAAGTAGTTATTTACAAAGAAAATGCCTAAATCATCCGAAGCAAACATATAATCATGCAAACAAAAAGAGATTCAATCAAATTCGGGAAAGTGCAACTTGAAAGTGATTCTCACACAGTCAAAAACATGTTGGAGGCTCGAAACCTCACCTGGACATTATTTGCAAATTGTTTGAGAGAGATTCTATCCCTAGTGTGTGCTTCCCATCACCCCAAACTTATCATAAATCATGCCATCATAACAAAATCTCAAAGTTCAGTTTTCAATCACATGGGGATCAATTTTCAAAAATTTCAAATCCTAAGGGGAAAACGGTCAACAACTATCATGCAATCCATCTATGCAAAAATTAATAAAATCCATCAAACTTGCCAATACAAGACTCACACAACTCCTGAGCTTCTCAAATTATTCAGGAGCTTTATTGAAAACAAAACATAAATAAAGCAAGGCAAAGAAAATTAAAAAGAGTAAGGTTCAGAAAAACTCATTGGGGGGCGGTTCCACCAGGATCCCATTGCTTGTAACATAAGGCCCAAGTGATAGCCAAAGGGTGGGAGTTCATTCCATGCTTCCATAACTTGTAGACTTGATATGGGAGTGAGTGCTTGACAATTACGGTGACTCCTTCCAGTGCGGCGGACTTCTCACTCCCTCTTGGGTTGAAGATGACCGCTTTTTCAACAAAATCCTCCCAATAAAATTGGGGTTCAACCCCTTGGACTGGCCATGGTGCAAGATCCAGTGGCTTGAACTCCATCACTGGTGGCTCCTCAGGGGGAGGTGGAAAACAGTTAGCTGGGGTTACTGGTGCTGCTTCATTTTCTGCACTTTCTTCATTCACTGCACTAACAAAGTTATCACCTGCCATACATGCAGAAATTTCAGCACACACCACACAAAGGTTAGTGTTAGTAGAGTCAGTACATATATCACAATAAACTGAATCAGTAAAATCTAGAATGTCTGGAAATTCAGCACTCAATTCATCCACCCCATCACTCTCAACACATGCATTTGATTTAATTAAATAATCTACTCCTAAAGGTTCTTCATTATCCTCTAGCATTGGGAAGCAGATGTCCTCCTGATCCTCCTGATCCTCATTTTCTATGTTTCCTGAAAAGAATAAACCTGCATAACATTCTATACACCAAGCAGTGTCAGTACAATCAGCACATGCATTAGAATCAGGGGATTCAACACACAGTTCATCAATAGAAGTATTATCAAAATTATCATCAGAAGTATCTTCAAGAATAACTTGTGACTCTGTATGTTCTTCAAGAGGCTGTGGAGTTAGCAGTGCAGCCGAGTTGGCGACTATTTGATCAATTAGAATGGACAACTTCTGAGATTCAGCTTCGCTCCTCTGTTGGGATTCAAGATTACTTGCTTCCATCCTCCGTTGAAATTCAAGAGTTTGTTGTGCCATTTGTTGAAAGCTTGCTTCCATTTGTGCAGTCATTTGTGCGGTCATTTGCTTGAACAGATCCTCTAGTGAAGGTCCGGAAGGTGCAGAGGTGGTCACTTGGCTAGGATAATTGTTCACTCCAAACATGTCTAAATCACTGCTAAACTCATAATTTCCAGAAAAGTTAGGATAATTTGTGCACGGTGGTTGTTCACTAAAATCAGGATAATACATGCATGGTTGCTCATAATAAACATTAGGCACATAATTTTGCATATAATTATCCATGGGGCGTACTAAAATTCACAACCAGACAAGCAGACAAAACTAATTCAGCAAAGAGATTTTTTTTTATTATTTATTTATTTTCTGCTAATAACACAAACAAGAGTCCCCGGCAACGGCGCCAATTTTTGAATGCGCTGTCGCCACGCGCCAAAAAGAACGAGCGTTTACAAAATAATGTAGATAGGGAAGCGACAACTCGGATGTCGTCTCACAAGGACTCTTAGGTTGTTGTTATTAACAGAAAATCAGTTTTGGGGGAATTAGAGTGAAATAAAATAAAGAAAACTAAACAAAACAAAGCAATGAAAACAGAGCAGTTTAAGAGATTAACAAATAAAATAAAGACGATCAACCTACTGTTCTCGGTTTCCCACTATCATTGGTTGATATAATCCCAAGCCCTAAGCAGATTCTAATCCCCTCCCGGTTGTAGCAACAATTTACAAGCGAAACCACTACTACAGATATATGTCCCTATTCCCGAATTAAGCAAACGGGGTGAAGCACTCATGAACTAAGTGAACATGATTGAACACACGCGAATTAAGCAAACACGATTAAGTATAGGAACATAATATCACCGAAATAAATCAATAAAACACTATACACTCCTGAATTAAGAAAACATAAATATATAGCATAGTATTGAAAAGAGAATAGCAAATAAAACAGGAAATACAGAACCTCAAGTGTGGTAATGGAAACCAATCACAGTAGATTAATCTAGGAGACTAGCTCTCCATTACAGAAATAAACACAAAAGAAAAGGAAAGAAAATAAACTACTGAAAACTACTACTACTGACTAACTAGCTACTCTGACTAAAACTAGCTAGCAACTAGCTCAAAAACTAGCTAACTCTTCAGTTCTGTCTAAAACAGACTTATATACAACTTCTGGACTACGCGGACTCGTGAGGCGAGCACACATTCGCGAGGCGAATAATGAGAACAGTCTTCATTGAGTGGCGAGCTCGCGAGGCGAGCTTATCTTCGCGAGGCGAAACTCTTCACATTCCAAACTGTAACACCCGTGACCTTCAACATGGTTAAGCAGTGATGGCTTCTGGTCTTCCAAGGCTGGATTACTCGCGAGGCGAGTCAAGTTTTCGGGCGAGAGACAGAATGGTTGGCAATTTCCTGGAACAGTCACCTTCTGGTTTGAGAGGCAAATGCCCTTTCGCGTGGCGAGACACTCCAGAATTATTCCTTTTTATTACCTGCAAACAAGAAATAACAGTAAGTACTTTATTCGACTCTAAATTAGCTAAATTAACCTAAAAACACTTTACAAACTCAAAATGCTGCTTAAGGACAATCAAGTCTAATTTGGGGGAAAATGATATAAAATTAGCACAAAGCCAAGGTTTTTATTAGTTATAAAACCAGTCAACCAGAGGCTCATCACAACCGAAAGTTGAATAACATTTAAGCCTAAGCTTGTCTCGTTTTCTTTTCCTCCAAAACCATAATTAGAAAACATGAATAAAAAAATTAGATTATAAATAAAAAATATATAAATTAAATAAAAAATCAAATCAAAAATCTTAAATTAATAATGATGGCAGAAAATAGAAACCTTCAGGGAAAGGATGAGCTGTATCTGGCGTGGAGGTGCAGTGGAATAGAAGATAGAACCCATAAGCTAGCTGAGAAAATGATAACAGAGATAGCATCACACTCGAAATAATGATTTTTCCAAGAATGCAAGAAAATTGGAAATTACTTACCATGGTCTTTGCTACAAACAAAGCTGTAACACGGTCTCCGCCAGCGAATGTGAGCAAGTGAAATAGAAAACAGAGATGAATATATATAGAATGAAGAGACAAAAATACATATACACGGTATAACCACAAGTCCACAATAACGGAAGTTCTTAATATATTCTTCTTCAGATATATAGAAAAAAAAGGCAATAAAACGATGAAGGATTATTTATCTTGTGTGACCATTGATCTATCCAACGCATTGGGAAAAGGTAGTGGCATAGTTCAAAGCATGCAATAATAATTGCTATTGGAATTAGATAAGTAATTAATAACTATTGAAAATGTTATTAAATCTCGGATGCTGAAAATAATTTAAATAATACACAAAGAAAACAATAATGAAATTTTGTTTATCAAAGTACTCATATTTTCAATGAGATGTTGGAAATAACTATTTAAAACTATTTATTAGAATTTATCTTTTTTTTATAAAACAAACTTACCTCGTTAACGACTCGCATATTAATTAAATTATTAAAAATATTAAATTAGTTTAGTAAATTACATTGGAAAGATTCATGTACAACAATTAATTTTTAATTGCTTCAAAATAATTAATTACATTGGAAATGATTGATAATCTTCAATACCAATATAAGTGGGTGAAAAAATATTTGACAATTTATAATTTA
Source organism: Sophora flavescens (assembly GCA_030762895.1). NCBI lineage: Eukaryota > Viridiplantae > Streptophyta > Magnoliopsida > Fabales > Fabaceae > Sophora > Sophora flavescens. Next base: position 24,663 of record JAUPTC010000519.1, read on the forward strand.
AATTTTAAAAATAAATTTATATAAATATTAATATAAATATAAATATATTTTTCTAAAAGAAGAAAGTTTTGCCAATTGTCGAAAGAAATTAATTTTTATAGTGATTCTAAATATGATATGTGATAAAAGTTTTCACACATGATTTTTGCTTTATAATGTTTATAGATTAGCTGATGTTTCTGGGACTTCCTTACCCCGTCTAGTTATGTCTTAGTTTTTCTTTTGGGTTCTATGCCCCGTCTTGTAACCAAAAAAAAAAAAAAAGAAACACAAAAGCAAACAGAAAATATTACAACCTTAAAAATGCAAATTAAAGAATAATTTAATCAATTTAATGAATAAAAAAATCCATCAATTTTTTTATTAATTTTTATAGTAAAATGTCCATCAATTTTATTAATATGGATGTATTTTTTCGAAATAATGAATAATTAAACCGATGTAAAACAAATTTTATCTACTACTAACCAATAGTAGATGATTCGTAACCTAATTTTATTAGGATATATCGATAGAGTTTCAGAATTTTGGAGTTAGATAAATTCACTAGCAAACTTTGATAAAGAGAATTTATGTACATATGAGACACGAAATATAATTTAGTGATTTAGTGAGCTGTAAGAAAAATAGTGTTCAGCTCACGAATAAGAAAGCTCATCATGGGCACTGTTAAAGCAAAAAAATCGTAACTATATGCATATTTTAATATGTTTCCTTCAACAATCTATTGGCCTGGTACATCTAACAATTTAAATATATTTCCTTTCGTTTTGCTTCTATATTTATGAATTAATATATATGTAAAGGCTATATTCTGAATTTTACCATACACAAAAGAACAATGTTAAACATATATATAAATTTCAGTAAAAAAAAAACATATATATAAATTTAATCACAACTCGCATATTATGCACAGAACCAACAAATTTGTCAAAAGTCCATACATGTACAATTCATTATTCAACATTATGCCATTCCTAGCTAACATCCAAAATCTAAATATAAAAAAAAAATAATAATAATAATAATAATAATAATAATAATAATAATAAAACAACCAAATAGAGTTTAGATTAAAGTATAACACAAAGAACAGAGGTCGAATGTATGGGATCACCCTCCTCCGCTAGCGTAGATTAACAAGTAGCACCACCCATTCATCATTACCTCACAAGCACAACCACATCCTCTGCAAGTGTTTGTTCCTGACTTCGTGCCTCAAGCAAAAGCAAGGTAACTTTGGCCTTAAACAAAACAGCATCGGATGCATCGAAAGTTTTTAAACTGTTTTTTTTTTGGGTTAAATAACCATTTCAATAAAAACTAGGCAGGTCATAGAGGTGTATTAGACCCGATTGACACTACTAGAAATTAATGGATTATTTACAAATTTTCCTCAAGATTTTTTCCATAGGAATTTCCTACAAATTTTGATGCAATTTTCCTAAAAATAAGGTTTTTTCTTATAGATTTAAATTCGTAGGAAATTTTGTATGAAATTTTGACATTTCTTGCGAATTTTTCTTATGGATTTAATTTTTCGTAAGAAAATTTGCAGAAAATTTCTTACTGATTTTAAAACTCGAGGGAAAAATTACCCACGAAAGTATTGCCCGGGATAGAAATCCGTAGGAAAATCCACATTAAACATGTTTCCTACGAATTCTTGACCAAAATCCGTAGGAAAATCCGCAGATAATCGGAAGATTCTTGTAGTATAACTTGAAAACCAAATCAAACAAATTAATTTGGATCCGTTCATCGAATTTAATAGAATAAAAGTTAAACCTTACTTTCATTTGTTTGAACTTTGATTTTATTGTTTTCGAACCCAATGACATGAAACAATCACCTAAATAAATTTCTTTAAATAACTTTTACATATTACAAAATTGTATATTTAGTCACCTTGCATATGATTTAGGGAATTCTTCCCTATTTTTCTTCTTTTCTTTCTTCATCTTCCCTCATACTAGACCACCCTCAATCATAGTTCACAAACGTTCTTTTTTGCAATGCTGGTAATTTTAACCCATGTTTTGTGTTAACTTGAAAAAACTTGAAACATGTTAATTATTATATTGATTGTTGATTTGTATTATGCTTGTTTGGAATTGCGACTAATTATATGAGTTTGTATGGTTGTTATGTATTATTGTTATATTATGTATTAACTTTAATATCAATGTTTATATATACTTAGATGTTAAGGATTACTTTTTATCAATTGTGTAGCTACTTATTTTTTCGCAACCGGTTTGGAACCGATAAAAGTATTAATAAGGATTTCCCAAAAAAAAAAAGTACCAATGGACGATCTGATGACCTGTACAAACAACTCGTTGGTGATCGAGTTGATTTGATTCAAGTGTGACACTTTCAAATTAGTAATTACCGAACCCAAACCAAACCATTGCAATTTGTTTGGGCATTTTTTTTTCTTTCCTTAACTTGTCCAACCTGACCCAATTACATATGAGGACACCTACCAACGTAGTTTACTCAATTTTGGCTAATTCGATCAAAAGTAATGGTCTAAATGCCCGAGTAAACTAGCTCAAGATTTTCGTAAAATATTTAAAAAATTTAGCTTGGCCACCCGAGACGCATTACTGAGACTTTGTCTGAGGTGAAAGACGTTGAGAAGTCTTTCACTGTGAGACATCTTAATTTACTTGTTGATACCGATGAATTTACTATTTTTATATGTTTCTATATTCTCCTTCTCTCTGTCTCTATCCTTCTCTTTCTTTTCTTCCTTGTCACCATAATCCTTGTGGTGGCCGTGGTGGTGTCATGTGCTTGAGGAGCTGGGTTTGCGCGGTGCAAAGTGCATGTTTATCGTTATGGGATGGCAATCTGAGATTTCGATTCGCAATTGTGAGAAGATGGAACTTGCTCGATGAGTTTAGGATGGTGCTGTGATGATCGGACGATGGTAGGAGGTGTGACCGCTTAGAGATGGAAGATTTGGGGTAGTGGAGGCTGTGTGCACCTTACCCCACCCCATTGCCCCTTTCACTCCCCACCATCACTACTTCTCCCTTTATTCACCCGCACAAGCAATACTGATGCCTTTCTGCTTCACCGCTGTGATTTCACCTACCCACCATCATCATGGGTGCACACCACTTCTCTCTCTGTTGTTCTCTCCCTTTCCTCCATTGATTATTCTATCCAACTGTGCGTCTTCTGCATTTTCCTGAGTGTTGTCAAGTTGGGGGGGGGGGGAGAGTTTACTAAGAGTTGAAGTTGGACATTTTATTTTTGATATTGTTGCTGATCTGTGTGTTTGGTAAATTTGGAGTTTTTTGAACAGTAACTAGATGATGTCAATGGCTGATTAGATGGTTTTGCAATTAATGGGTCTCAGTTGCGTATAATGATGGTGAGGTGAGGGGGTGATGGAGGAGGTGGAGGACGTCAGGTCCATCATTAAATCTAACGGTGGGAAGGTAATGATGGTGGTGATGGAACATATGCCGTTGACGAAGTTGGTGGTTTATAGGGTGTGTTGGATAGAGTCGCCAATGTCGTTGCATTATGGGAGTGGCAAAATCGGCGTTTGAGTGAAATTGGGAATGTTAGTTTCAAGTGCAACATATACAACCGGTTTCCTAGATACATCTAGATTGTCCAATCATTTTTTTTACACCATCCGACAATTGTAAGTTGTGGTGCACCGTAAGCGTCTTGCTTAGCCTCGCTCATCGAAGAATTCACCTTGTTTTGTGGCGTTTGATGGTTCTATACATTTGGCATAGCAAGTGGAATAGTTAACTTTCAATGTAATTCTTCCATCGGCTTTTGACTTACGTGACTTTAAAGATTAGTTTAAAGATAAATTATGTAGACTTTAGGTTTAGTTTAATTATAGTTGATATTTTTCATTTTATTTAGAAATTATGCTAACTTTTCTTAAGGGTTATGTCATCGTTACACTTACTTTCGCTTGAATGGATGATAATTGAAATTACACTAATGAGTAAATAGCCAATTTGGTCCCTGAAACTGTGAGGTCGTGTCAAGTTGGTCCCTCAAATTAACGAAATTCCAAAATGGTCCCCGAAACTGTCAAACGTTAATCAAGTTAGTCCCTCCGTTAGTCAGGGTTGACCTGATGTCGTTAACAGTGCTGAGCAGTCCATTTAGCCAACTTGTTTGCATTGTTCTTCAATTCAGTGGCCAACACAAAGACTCCTTTGAGCCTCCAACTTCTGCCTCCAATCCACACCCGAATACATAGGATCAAATTCATTCGAAGCATTCAAAGTAAGATACGACCTCTGCTTGTTCACATCAAGAACACTCTGCACTTCAAACCTTGAAACAAGATACATCTCATAATCTAGCTTCCACCTCCTATACATATAAGCCACAGAAGCAACCTCTTCACCCTCATTGGCAAAAGGGTTGGGCTCATCAAAAGTGACCTTATTCCTATCCCTAATCAAAACCCGCTGCGAGAAATTCTGGTTAATATAAGCAGCCTCAACGCTAAGCGAATGCGCAGAGTTTATATCATCCTTAGCCTCAGGCAAGGGTTCCGGCGAGGTCTCATGAACAGAAAGCAAGTCTAGCTGCGACCCATCACACTTATCAAAGAACAACTTGTTCCCAACACATTTGAACAACAATATCCTAAGAGTAAACGGACCTGGGTGCACACATGAGGGTGGAGAGGATTGTGTCGGTGGCGAAAACGGTGGCTTTATCCTCGTTAGCGAGCCTACGAATAACAGGGTCATCGATAGTGGTGACCTTGAAGGAGAGGGGTTGGGGAAGAAGAAGAGGAGGTGTTGGTATTTCAAAATAACATTAGTGTCAATTTGGTCCCTGAAATTAGTAGGTATGTGACCATCTGACGTGGCAGGATGACATGGAGGCCACATGGGCACTTAACGTGCCAGCTCATTGTCGTTAACGGCTCCAGTCAACCCTGACCAACGGAGGGACTAACTTGATCAACGTTTGACAGTTTCAAGGACCTTTTTGGAATTTTGTTAATTTGAGGGACCAACTTGACACGACCTCACAGTTTCAAGGACCAAATTGACTATTTACTCTTACACTAATCTTTCAAAATGAGAGGTAAGTGTTGCTTTTGAAAGGAGATATGTATAGGCATAGTCATGTGTTAAGAAGAATCTGGTTGTGAACAACTCAAATATCTATGAGCTTACAAGCAGTTTCATAGTTACTTTGTTCTTTTGTGTGGTACTCACTCTTTTTGAAATTCTAAATTATTGTTGTGCCACGATTTTTGGCAAATACACAACCCTGTGATTAAAAGTGTGTGCTTTTCATAATGCTAATTTTATTTATTAAGAAACTGTTCTACTCATATTTCATATTATTAAATAAGTGGCTTTTTTAAAAAAATGTTAATTACTGATTTTATGTTACAAACAACCTTGTTGATCGTGTTTCAAAATTAATAGCACCTTATTTTTTTAGTATATTGAATAAACTTTTACCATTTTCATCTTTGTTCACCACATAAATTTTCTCTATTGATTTTCATTCTTTCTACTCTATCAACTTGTGTTTACCTTATGTGGACGACTCCAAATATCTCTGAGCTCAAGTCCTTCAAGTTATTTTTTTCCCTTTGATGTGGACCTCACTTAATTTCTTTTAAGCTCTAAATTATTGTTGTGCTTTGGCTTTTGGCCAATACACAATTAAGAGTGGTCGTGGGTATATGGTCCGACCCAACGATCCGACCAATCCAAACCAAACCAATATGAAATATCGGGTTGGTTCGAGTCATCGATTTGGTTCGTTTTCTTGGTTGCATAGCCCGGTTAGTTTGGGTCAGGTACCAAGTTTAAGAAAAGTGAAACCCCGAGCAACCCGAACTGACCCGATGACAGAGGGCATAGGTATGGGGTTATGAAGGAGGTGCATTACCGAAGAGTGAATAAGAGGCCATTGGGGTAGATATGTAGACGAGATCAGAGATCCAACAAAGAAGAGTCACGTTTGGCTTGGAAGTAGGAACCTCTGACACCGTCGAAGACGCCCGCCGACCCTATGACGTCGTCGCCTCCTTCTGCTTCCCTTTCCACCACTAATTCCAAACCGCTCCCCACCGACCAGATCTTAATATTCTTCGACGTGGTCTTACGCTCCAGCATGGTTATTCACAATGAACCCAATCTTAAGCTTGGAAGAGAGAGGGAGAGACTTCAATCTTGACCTTAAGACTTAAAAGGAGAGAGACTTCGAGGAATGGCTCAACCTTTAGGAGGGATTCAAGAGACATATACACGAACTCTAATTTTTGTGATATTTTTTTCATTTTTAATTATCTTATTATTTTAATACTAAACCCGATGGCTCGACCCTACCCAAATGTGATCTGATTGGTTCGTTCAAGCTACAACTTTTCTCCAAAACTCGACCCAACTTGACCATCTTTGATTGAATGGGCCCAAAATTTTCTTAAACCCAACCCAACTCGACACGTGGCCACCCCTATGTACAACTCCGTGTTTAAATATGAGCTTTTCACATACTATTATTTATTATTTAAAAAGTTGTTCTATTCATATTTAATGTTTTTTTAATAAATATCTTTTCTGTAACATTAATTACCGATTTTACGTTACAAAGAGCTTTTGCCAATAGTCCATCAACATTCATAGTACCTTAACTTTATTTTATTATATTGAATATACATTTACCTTTATCATCTCTCGTGCACCATACAAAATTTCTTTATTGATTTTCAGGTTATCTACTCTATCGACTTGTGTTTATTGATATTTCTTATTAAACTTTATCCACAAATAAGACAATAGCAAGTTTCAACAATCAACACGTCGATGAGGACTTATCATATAGTGGAAGAGGTATATCATTTACTCATAAAGATTTAGAATTCGCTCCTCATCCTCTTATGTTATATTGGAGATAGTGAGTCTTAGCACATGTTAAGGTTGCTCTGCCTTTTGACTCTTGAGGTCATAGGTTCAAAACCTAAATACATACTCTACACTTGTGGGGGTAATGTGAGCGTACACCTACCCTCTTCAAACCTCATCAAGTGGTAGTAGTCTTGTATACTAGACCACCCTTTATGTCCTCGCAGAAATTTAGTAGGGTGGAACAACACCTCATTTTAATTTAAGGAATATGTTTTATCTTCGTATTTCTATTTCAAATATCAATGTTTTATATATGCTTTGTTTGATTTTATATTTATATTTTTAAATAAATTTAGGTAGAGGTAAGGGGCTATCATATTCTAGGTATGCTTTCATGATTTTCCCTCAAGGGAGGTTAGTTAGTACGAGCCAAATTTATGCCTTAGGACCATAGTGATTTGATGCTTACCTTTGTTAGCAATCTTGTTTGATGGTCACCATTTAGGGAGATTTCATGTGCTCAAGAGCCATCATAAGAAATCCATTTAAGTTTGAGTACTCTAGAGACAATTATATAGGTAGACCTCAACTCACCCTTCTAACATGTTTAGATCCACATCTAGACCTACAAAAAGCACGTTTATGACCCAAAAGCTACTCATTATAGCTTTTAATTAAATAGAGATGTGCAGTGGAGCACAAAATGACGTGCATCCAAACATACGCCAAGGTCTAAATTTGTCATTGGCTTCCACGACAGACTCTAATGTAAGACTAACTTGTCGGCCCAAACTTGTATTAGGTCGGATAATTTTTTATATTATATTATATATATTAGAAAATAAAAAGTATAATAAAAGCTAATTTAATACCTTATATATTCTTATACTTTTTAAATTACCTTTTTTTATCTATTTTTTAGTTTTATTTTATTAATCAGTTGCTACTTAATATTTATATATCATTTATACATGTTTGTTATTATTTGTTTATTTATTTCTTTATAGTTTTGCTACAGAGTCTCTAAAAGATGTGTGATTATTTATTTGTGAAATTTCTGTCATATATTTGTCCGCTTTCTCTACTGTGATTATGAGATTATGTTTACAAATTTTCCATCATGTCCTCCTATAGGATATGATGAATATTTGTTGTCTCATTTTATTATATCATATTTTGTTCATATCAATAATATTTTGTCATATATTTTACCTTTTTAATATTACATCAAATTTTAATTTATATGGTAATATATTTTTTTATATAGACAAATGTTAGTATTGAGGTTAGTATTTTATTAGTGTGTGAGTTTTTTTTTTTGGTAGAATAGTGTGAGGTTTGAACTCTCTCTCTTTATCACTCCACTGGAATTAATTAACCTCCTGATTCTTGCTTATGCACTTGGATCAGTTGGAAGGTTAACTATTAACTAATCACTGAATTAACCTTTCTCTTCTGATGCTTCTGCTCCTCATCATATCATTTTTTTGTGTATGTAAAAATCTTAGCCTAGCTAGATAAAACATGTTTCTTGTTCTTATAATTTGTAACATTTGCTGTAACTCTTGTTTCATATTCGTTTAGGACGATAGCTGTGTCGTTATTACTAGTATTGATATGGAGGCGAAGGACATGAACAACAACATCATTGGTCCTACTGATGAAGGTTTGAATCATTCATCTCCCAATAACACTGGTAAGGTTCCAGAACTGAAACAGATGGAGATTTTTACTGTTAAAAAGATGCTAAAGTTAAATTGGCTGATTCAGATGAAGTGATGGTGGATGTTTGCACCAAGCAAGGATCAACTGATATTCATGGTGATTCACCTGTCAACAACAACACTGCTGCAGTGGTGGAAGAAAAAGATACTGTGACATTATCAAGTGAATTTTCTGATATTTGCACCAAGGAATTATCAACTGGTGTGAACAACAACAACGCTGCAATGGAGCAAGAAGAGGAGATAGAGCCATTTTCAGGTGTTTTATCTGATTCGGATGTTAGTCGAGTTAGAGAGATGATTGAGTCTGATCCGTTTCTTTATCAAGTAGTTGATTCGTTTTTGAAGTACCAGGATGAGAAGAATGGTTATGTTTGTGCCAAAGGAGGAACAACAGTTTCTGATGTTAACGACAACACAGAAATGGAAGAAAATTTGATGTAGGTAACTTCAAGGGAATTGTCATGTGCTGGAAATTAAAAGACTTTTTTCTCTTTTCCTTTGTTGGTTAATTGAATACTATTATTGACAGATTCAATTGTGATTCAAGAGTTGGAAAGTGAAGAGACCTCATAACATTAAGATTTGGTACTACCAAAGGTTATCAATGATGATCATATCTGATTTTTTGGTAGATTTTTTTGCTGCACCTGCATGTCCTTTGATTTGATTTTATGTTTTAATTCAAGTATTTATTAAGGAAAATATCTTTTTGATGAACACCTCCTTTTATTTTACATAAATTAATCAATTAAGTTCAAGATGTAAAGATATCAAAGTGAGTTTTGTTTCCTTTAACAGTTTTTTTTTTTTGTTCAAATACATAATAAATAAGGATGAAATTCTTAACAGGTTTAAGAAACCTTTAACACTTTAAGAAATCAACTTATTTCCTTGAGCTTTTACCCAATACCCATGACAATAGATCGATCCCTAGGAATTTTTGACATTTCCCATGACGAAGGCCATTGCAAAACTCTCGCTAGATTTATTACGGGTTTGGCCCTCGGAAATAGAGGCGGCAAACATTTCCGCTTGTTTTCTCATGGGTTGAACCGTGGCTACCAGAGTGTGCTGTTTCCCACGGATTGGACCCTGGGAAGAGGTTTTTGTTTCCCACGGATTGGGCCTGGAAAATAGCGAAAGTTCTTGTAGGACTAGAAATATGCATCCCTTAAATATTACTTATTATTTTCAAAAATACCATTAAATATAGGTTAGCTAATAATGATAAATGAAAATATTATAAATGATTTTTAAATAAAATAATTTTAAAAAATAGTGCAGAGCAGTCACACGAGTTCTTTTCTGCCAAATAAAAATATATTTTAACATAATGTTAATATTATTAATGGAAAACTGGATTCTCACCCTATTCCGCAGGGATATTTTTGAAAGAAATATAACTAAAAAACAAAATGGTAGTTTTGTATAAATATATATTTTAAAATGGAGATTTAGTAGAATTTGAGTTAGAATTTCAGAAATTAAAAAATCTCTACCAAAATCCCTATTAATATTTTCTAGTGCTCTGTATAACGTCGAGGAAAATGTCCATAAACTGGTAGACCCTTCCGTTATTTATATATGTGCAAGTGTAGAAACCCACATGCATGCCATATTAGCCATTGATGTAGGAGGGAGGGGGTGTTCAGGATATATTGGGTCCAACCTCGAGAAAAATTCACCTAGGCTGCTTAATTATTTTTAAATTTTTATTTATATATTTTCACGATGGCTAAATTGCTTGTGATGATGGGATTATGTTTATAATTTTCCATCATGCATGTCCTGATCAATGGACAATATGGAGGTCTTGTTGAGCTTGATTAACCCTTTTTGAACATGTGATGTAATTTTCAAAAATTGTTCGGTGTTTCTATTCTCTAGTAGCTTCTAGCTTTGTAGCATGTCAATTCTATCTAGTATTATGAAGATGGTTCTAGAAAAAACAAAACCTGCCACTTAGAGGCAGTACTATAAGCCTATAAATAGGCAATTATCCACACATGGTAATAATGAGTAGAGGAACATGCAATGAAAGGTTTCTATACTTTTTCCTCTACCAGCTCCTCCATGCATCCTTTTCTCAATTAAACCATGCTTCCTGAATATTGTCACTTTGAATCAACTATGTTTGAACACTAGCAACTAATATATTTCCAACAAGTAGTATCGGAACTACGTTCGTCATACATTAAGCGAGATCATTATCCAACTACTTCCATAAAAATTTCTATCTATCCTAAATTACTTCAAAATTTTCTAGAGTCATGATTGACATAACCCAACTTAATATTACAAACCTGTGATCTTTGAGACTCTAGTTCCATGATGAGCACAAGCCCAAGACGATAACTAAAATGAAAGACTTTGTGACATCTGAGGGTCGACTAGAGTACAAGGTCAGGGGAGTCCCTGTCGGAGAAGTCTTCAACAAACCGGCAAAAGAGATTCATATATAATCAACTACTACAAGAAGAATCCCTGTCAAAGTCTTCAACAAGGCCGGCAAGGAGATTCCCTACCACCACAAGAGCAAGAAGGGTCCTGTCATAAGTCCTCAACTGGCAGAGAAGGAGACTGCATCTACTCGCAAAGATGGAAGCTCTATTTTCAAGTTCAACAACACATCATTAGGGGCATCAATGCGGGAGGAAACAATTTTTGTATGGGAGTCACTAAAAATTGGATCAAGGAGGTGTCGTTGAACATGGATGAATTTTCGAAATTGTTCGGTGTTCTATTCTCTAGTAGCTTCTAGCTAGCTTTTGTAGCATGTCAATTCTATCTAGTATTATGAAGAGTGGTTCTAGAAATATAAACCGCCACTAGAGGCGGTACTATGGCTCTATAAATAGGCAATTATCCACACATTGTAATATGGGTAGAGGAACATGCAATGAAAGGTTTCTATACTTTTCTTCTAAAGTCATTTGAAGCCATAAAGAGATTGATGGATGTTTACATGAATGATCATGAATCACTTGTGAAAAACGGTCAATAAGAAGAGATCATAGGCCCATTGGATGTAGCCATCTGATTCAAATGTTACCTGAGTTATAGAGATGATTGAAGTCTGATCCATTTCTTTGTGAAGTCGCTAGATTCATTTTTGAAGTATCACGATGAGCAGAATGGTTATGTTCATGCCAAAGGAGGACTGAACACTTTCTGATGTTAGCGACACCGAAATGGCTGAAGAAAACATGATGTAGAGTAACTTAAGGAATTTCATGCTGTTGGAAAAATATTTTTTTTTTTTATACTTCTATTCAGTTTACTTGCATAAAAGATTTTTGACTTACTCAATTGGTGATTCAAGAGTTAGAAAGAGAATGACTTCATAACATCAAGTTTGTGTACTGTAGAAAGGTTCAAAATGATCAAAATACAGATGGGAATTAATTCAGGAAAATATCTTTCAGATGAAACAGTCTCGGGATGAATTGACCTTTTTTAAACTCTTTTGAAAAACAGCGTTTCTCTTCCCTTTTCAAATGGAGGGCAAGAGCAATTTTTTTTCAAACTTAAATAAACAATTGCAAATATCAATTCGTGAATATATTAAGAAAGATGTTCAATTATATAGGTAAAGATAATATATACAACAATCATGCACTATAGTATCATGTATAGAACAAAAAAGATTCTGCATATGATAATAAATAGATTGCAAGAAAGTAAAGAGAAGTAGGGATAGAGAAAGGACAAGGAGTATTTTACTGGTCCATGGCCCATGCAGTGGCCCTCGTCCATCCCAAGAGAATCCTCTTTGGAGAAATTCACCATAGACAAAGTATGACACAAGATATCACACTCCTTGCAAAGTCGCTCTCCCTTGAGGGATGCCTCACCCACAAGTACCAAGAGGATTCTCAAGAGAATACCTCACTCTGAGGCAGTTGGATACCTCACCAACAACTCACACAATGGTTACCTCACCCTTACAACCTTGTGATACCTCACCAACAATCCACAAGAGAGTTACACACTTGCTACCAAACCACAAGAGATGGGACTCTTGCCAACAAAAGGATGCCCACCCTTACTTTGAAAGATACCACACCAACAAAGATTTTTTTCTCCCAATGGAGTGAGATGGATACCCACCAACAAAGATTTACACTCCTCAAGAGATACTCACTCTGGAGTAACCTTGGGAATCACACTCCCAATACAAAACTCAAATTACAAACGGTATAGTAGTTGTAAAATCCTAGTACAACCACTTCGAGCATCAAAGCATAGTTTCTAATATCACTTGTAAACAAAGGATGAATAGATGGCTTTCTATTTTGGCATTATAACGTATATTTTTGCAAAGATGTTTCGTTGACAAACTCTAAGCATAACCTCTTATATTAGACTACAATTTTGAGAAAAAGTTGAAGAAGTTTGTCTGATTTTTCACAGAGTATTTTTGTCTTTTAACAGTTTGTTCTTTAGCTTTGTGTCAAGAAGTACACAATGCAACGTCGTTAAAACAGAAAGGTAGTCAGATATCGTTCCATGAGGTTGTATAAATAATACTAAAAACAATTCCAATTTAGACTATATCCTGAAATTAGATTGGTAACAAAATTCCTGGTGTGTGTGAAAATAATTGTAATTTAAACTTGAGAAAGTAAAGCAACGAAACAAGATTAAAAGGAGATGAGTGTTCAAATATTGTAAAAATAGCTCTAGGTATGCTCTTTCATAAATCTTGCTTAGCTATATTGTGCTCTGCCTATGTTCAGCATTTTCACCTCCAAGAAGTAAAGATCGATGTGTGTTCTAAGACTTAATTATTCATTAATTGTCTTCTATTCCTAGATTCAGATTAATTACACTATCCTCTTAATAAACATCGTTCCAATATTTAGGGACTTGAATAACTATCTCCTAGTCTATTCAACACCAATGTAATTCTCCACAATGTTTAATCCTACATCTCCCCTTACCCTCCACTTTACTCAAATTTTAACCATCTAGCTATCGACATTTATTTAAGTTGATCAATCTTAAATAAACAACAGATAACGGATGATAAAGGAAATGAATGCATCTATTTATAAAAGAATGCAATATTCATTTTATTAGCATGTAATAAAGCTTCAAGATTTTAAGCTTATTAGTTTAGACAAAAATCAAAAAATGATAAAATGAAAAGAAGTTTGTACGGTGAAGGTAAATTAAGAGAAGCACCTGAGGTTAAAGAAGACAGCGAATCACAAGGTAAGACAAAGAGTGAGTGTGTCATAAATGTCCAAGGTCCTTTTTGATTTCTCTTTGGTTATATACTCTTTTATTGCACAGCCAAAAACCTTCAATAGAAGAGCCCTGGCCCATTTCCCCAAAACACAAGGAGGGCATGATCCCTAGGCGCGTGGGCCCACACAATAGGGAGGCATCGAACATTGTGAGGAGTGAGATAGAGGAGTCCATGTCGATTTTGTCTCCCGCAGTGTAGGATACTGGGTCAAGCTTGCTATAGCAGTTAAGGAAAATCCATTTTCCATGCTTCAATTATGCCCAGCACCCCCTTCCTTAAGAATAGAGAAAAATATTAGACAATGATGAAGCTTGAAGTGGAAGATCATTACTCATTATTTGCATGTTTCCCATATACTAATATTTACAAATAAGCCATATTAACATAAATGCAAATTTAAACATAGGCAACAATAATTCAATGTATAAAGGTAAATAAATAACTCACATAAAAGAGTAATCACACCCCAAAACTTGAATTATTTCTTGTCTCACAATGCAACAAAACATGACATCAAAACAATTATCTTTCCGATGGCAACGCCTGACTCTCTGTTCTCCCTTCTTAAGACACATACTTCACTTTCAATCAACATCCACACTCTTCCTATCATGCACACTTCAACAATTATCACAAAACTGATTCAAATTGATTAACATATCTTTCACATAAGTCACTCCAAAACAATTGGATTACTTTCTCCTCAGCATCGTAGTTTCATTATCAACATAAACACACATCTCCGATTTAAAGCTTGATAAGGTTCTATCAATCAATCAGAACAACATGGATGGCACACAACAAGAGGTCTTTTGCCGGTTGTAAATGGGGCTTAAGACAAGGAGGTTGAAAATTTACGATAAGTATTAGTTCCCAATGAGGTATAGCAGGAGGCTTTTCAAGTCGGCTATATTCTAAGTATTCCTAACATCCAAACCTTTGGTCCTGAAGCCATACTTTCTTTCTTTCAACACACATGTTATTGTTTTGTTGAGAACAAATGAATATTTTTGTTACACTTTCAGTGTTTTTCATTGTCTTTGTGAAGTTGACACAGCAAACAGAAGAGAGGGGGAGTTGAATTTGTTCATAATCCATTTTTTAAAACAACCTTAAAACAATTTTTGCACTATTAGATTAGGACAGAAGGGCACATGACAAAGATCCTTTTTAAAAGATTCTTTTAACAAAGGTAATATCAAAACCCACACTTAGTATAAGCAAATAGACCGAAGAGTTGAGGATAGAAGATTCACACAAGAGATTTTATCTGGTTTTTTCCTCTTCAACCAAGAAATATCAGTGCAATTGAGCATAAGGATTTATCCATTATTTTTCAAATTAAGATTCGTTTATTTAACTCTCCGGGCTGCAAGTATTCCTTTCTTACCAGCCTCTTGAGGCTCAAACTCTAACAATAATAATGTTTGATGTTAGCAAGCTCATTATGTGAGGATATGATAGTTTTCGAGGTCAATTTAATATTACAAAATATTCAAACTAGTAATTAGTACTTTTCTTTTGGAAAGAATATTAGAATGAGTGATTATTAGATTGGCAAAAGTTCAAAAGTCGTTCTTCCAGACAGGATATTCTATTTATAGTGATCTTCTTATTACTTAGCATTTCTTCAACGAATTACTTTGAATAATCCCATTTAGTGATATCATTTTAATACATGATATCCATTGTATTGAGAGCTTGATTGTGGCAAGGCTGAATAGTACTCATGCTGATTATCTGATGTGAGCATCATTCAGATTTCACTCTTGAGTATTGCAGCTTGAGTGAGACACCTCGTTGCGCCACATTGTGTTATAAATTGCTTACCTGATTATTTAGTTACTTAATCATTGCATATAGTTTGAAAATATGTAAAATTAAAACTTAATTAATTAATCATATGCTTTTGTATTATTAAGCACTCCAAAGTTATATTACATAAACTCACACTTTTCTAGAAGGCAAGCAAATAAACTTCGAGTCTCGATCAGAAATGATACTAGAAGGCCTCCGTGAAGTCTAATCACCTCCTGATATACCTCAGTTATTTTACCATATAATTAGCCTTGACAGGTAAAATTGTGCCGATTTGGCTAGTGTCGACGATCACCCAGTTGAATCAAACGCTGGATATGCAGTGACCTACAAAATCCATGAATGCCTCTCCCACTTTCATTTGGGTACATCCAGAGATTATGTATTCTCCAGTCGTTGATGTTCATACCACTTTTGACAAGTTAGGCGAAACCATATTGCATACTTATTTCTTGTGGGCCACCCAAATATACGCGGTGATACACCTTGGTTGATCAGGATGTATACCCCAGTTTGCTCTTGTAGATTCGCCAAGAATCATCTTGTGTTCAGAGGATTATAGTATGCAGGCTAATCATTCACCTCAAAGATGTTTAGTCCAGGCCTAGTCCGGTGCTAAGGCTGTTCCATTAGTTCTTCTCTTGTAGATATTTATCAGGTAACCATTACTCTGATTTCTTCCTTGATCCACTTAAGATAGTCATTTCCCCTTGATTCTGCTGGACAATCTCACATGTTTCAGTGAATCCTGACTTCTCAATCGACACTAATTCCTTCACTTCCTGCATCAATGCTGGTGTATGGCCTTGAGTTCAAAAGCATCCGCTACGACGTTTGTTCCGAGGATGATACTATAGCATTGAAGTCATAGTCTTTCAAAAAAATCCATCCTGAAATGTTTGCCTCATGTTTGAGCTCTTTCTGGTCGAACAGATACTTTAGGCTTTTGTGATTGTTTAGAAAACATCAAACTTAGCTCCATACGAGATGATCCTTGCCTCTCCATATCTTTGATGTGAAGACCACCTTTGACTAGTTCAAGATCATGCGTCGGATAATTCTTCTCATGAGTCTTCAATTGACGAAATAGCTTATCTTATGACCTTAGGTGTTGCATCAATGCAGAACCCAGACCTTGCGTGTTCTGAAGCATCAGTACACCTCGTAAGTTCATTAGGTTTGGAAGTATTAACCTTGGCGGGGAGTAGTTCGCGTTCCTTTATCGTTTGAAAGCTTTCTTAAATTTCCGTTGTCCATACAAGCGGTTGATCCTTCGTGTAGGCGGGTCAGCCCGAATGACAATCTTGGAGAAAACTTCCGTAAATCTTGGTAGTATCGTAAGCCCCCGACAAAACTTCTAATCTCTATTCTTGTCTTCGGTCTTTCAAAAGAAAGCACTACTTCCCACCTTGGTGGATCTCGACAATTCCTTCTTTAGAAATCACGTGCCCCAAGAACTTCAGCTGTAAGCCAGAACTCACACTTAGGTTTTGCATAGATTTCCTTTCTATGATAAGATGCATGGGACTTGTTTGCGGATGTACTTCATGTTCTTGGGACTCCTAGAGTTTATGAGGATGTCATCTATGAATACGACCACAAACTTGTCAAAAAGCGGTTTTAAAGCTTCGGATTCATATAGTCATTAAGTTATAGCGGTGCATTGGTCACTCAAAAGGCATCACTAGGTACTCGTAATGTCCATAACGGGTTCGGAATAAAGTCTTTGGTATATCTTGATCTTCTTAAATTTGATGATAACTGTCCTCAAGTCTATCTTTGAAAGCCAGCATCTCGTGGTTGATCCGTGATCATTTATTCCCCCAGACCAAGTAGCATTCTTGTCGTTACCTTGTTAAATTGCATAATCAGCTCCAGTCTTGAACCTCCTTCTTTCATACCAAAACGAGGTGTTTTTCCCCCATTGGAAACACCGATCTTATGAATTGTTTTGCGACAACAATCTTCAGTTGAGCCTTGATTCAACAAGTTACATGGTGACATAGTCACAGACCAATACGTTATTGTTGATTCTTCGGAACAAGATGGGTAAATTCAATATCCACTCATGGTGGTAGTCACGGTACATCATTTGGAAACACTTAGAAAAATCCTTCCCTGACAGTGTCATTTTCACTCTTCTTACTTGGCTTGATTCAGCAAACGGCATCGGGAACAAGGAAGAAAAAGAATAAAAAAAGAAGAGAGTAGTGGCCCCGGTCAACTACAAAAAAAAAGAAAAAAAAGCACCGGACTCAGAAACCAAATCGAATTGCTTTTTGACACAGGTTAGGTCCTCCCCTCCCACTCACAATCACGATCCACGGGCGAGAAGCAGTTCATATATGACCCGATTTGCGACTTGACTCTACATTCGGTTTTCTCTTGTGTTTTCTTGGGCATGCACAAACATAACGGGTCAACGGCCGGTTCCCTATGTAGCCCACTTCATTTTTCTCTTCTTCTTCCTTCCAACCCTCAATTACAGCCCTTAACCTTATCGAGAACACAAAATTCGTTTTCTTATTCCTCCTCCTGCCTGCGACCTGCTTTATCTCCACGAAAGCGGCGCCCCACCAGCACCATTTTTTCTTCTCCTACTTGCTCAAACCGCGACTTTTCGCCCCATCTAAATGATTAGCCATACTCCAAAATTAATGTGGAGCCTCATTGTTTATTCATGAGCTTTGGATGAACATTAGAAGAGTGCAACAACTCTATAAATTGCGAACTCAGCTTTAAGCATAAGGAACGAAAATTGGGTTGTTAGAGGAGGGAAAGCTCTTCAAGTTTTGTAATTGTCTTGAAAAATCTCAGAGTTCTTATTTTATGGGAGAAAGTTAAAAAGATAGACCCATTGCTAATTAGAAATTGTAATTTAGTGCTCACTACTGAGGCTGTTGTATTCTAATAATTAGTATTATGAATGTTCTTCTCTCTTTCTCCTCCATTAATATTTGGGATTGTGAATCAATGAGAGTCACTATGCTTGTTCTATTTTAGTATGGGTTTAAGATCTGACTTATTTGATGCCTATCATTTTCTACCGTCTTTATTCATGATGCATGTAACTTGTATGATAAATTGCTCAAATAGTCTTAGTTATGTTGATTTGTTTCCATGTCTATGATTGAACATTGTTAGAGACTTAGAAGTGAATATTATTTTTGTTCAACTGATCTGTTTATAATAATTTGAGCTTGTTGGTGTCATGAATTGTCTCCTGTAACCAATTTGGATCATTGCATATATAGGAAAGAATGATGGTGCGGATTCTTTTTTCTATTAAAGCTTAATTAACATGGCAATGTGTAGGTATTGTCCTGTATGGACTCTGGGCGTGGAGCTTTAATTATTTAATTTTTTAATTTTATTTATATATATAAATTAGCGTGCTTTTTAAAAGAATAAATATATAATAAAACAAACAGACAAAAAATGAAAAAGTCATAAAACAAAAATATGAATTACTATTTGTATCCTTTTGTTATCTTTTGTTTCTTTTTTATATGCAATTGGTAAATATTTTTTTAGGGTTAAAATAAATATTTTTAAGTTAATAATAATTTACAATCAATTAGGGTAACCGTTTAAGGATGGATCTTGAGTGCCAGTGGGGTTAAGTCTCCGCTCTTTCTGGCGTATAATTACACTCCGAATCTATTTTTTTGGATGCAGGCCATTTCTTTTGGGTTTTCCAGTTTTCTAAATTTAAATTAAATTGGTGGTGAATCCATATCATTTTAAAAAAACAAAATTTTGCTAGCCAATCCCGTCGTGATGTCGGTCGCGACGGATAAGCGCGACTCCACTAAGGACTTTTATTAGAGTGAGGTTATTTTAATTACTTGTGCATTTTGTTAATAAATTTTAACTTATTTATTTACCCTTTTGTATGTTTTGTCGTTGTTAATTTTTGTTTTTGTATGAAGATAAAAATGAGAAAAAAATTTAAAAAATAAAATAAAATATTTTCTCTGATTTGTGAATTAAGCATCTTTGTTTGTATTCTCTTGTTTTGAGTCTTGTTTGGTTAATTTCTCTTGAAATCTTTTTGTTCATGATATTTTACTCTCTTTTGTGTTTTTATTTTTGTTTTGTTTTAAAGTATAAAAATAAGAATATAAAAAATAAAATAAATTTGTGGGTTTAGGTGTTTGTCACGTTTCTTTGCTCATGTTTTAGCTTATTTGTTTTTACTATTTTTCCTTTTGTTGTATTTTTATTTAAAAAACACAAAAGTTGTTTCTATATTCGTGGGTTGGTTTCTATTATTGTATTTTATTTTTTAGCTCATATTTCACTTCATGTTATTTCATATATTAATTGGTGTAAATATATTTTATTAATGATATTTACTATTTCAATTTTAAACATTAGGGTAGATGACTCCTAACTTCTTTTGTATATACATGTGTGGCTTTGTTCTGCAGGTTTTGTTTTTTAGTTTTACAAATTTCACCAGAGTTTGTATGCTCGGCACATAATGCATTGTTACTTCACGCACTTTTGGGTTCTATACCCAGGCCTTGTAAATCCATTAGATTAGAAGGGGGCTTCAATGAGTGTGTGTAGTACTTTGCATCTCGTGATCATTGATTCTCCGCTCAGTTGCACTCACAGGTACCATGGACTATATATTGTGATTGATTGTCCACTGTGGTGAGGTTTATGGATCCGATGTCCTTATCTTCTAGATAGGGAGGTAATCGGGAGGACCATGTCCATTAGAGTCAGACATTCAAAAATGTGCGGATATAGAATGCCCATGCTTGTTGTCAGATTGGGTTTTTGGCCTTAAACATCAAACACAGAGGCTTGCCCTACTTAGGACACAAGGAGCGTATCTCTCCCTCTAAAAATTTATCTATTCCTTTTTCAAGGATCTGCCGAGTTGTCTTGCGATCTCTTAAGGTTATTTTTGGGCAAAATAATTTTGTTTAAAGATGAAGGCACACATCAAAGGGAGTGACAACTCCGTGTCTTTAAGTTTTATTCTTTGTTGTAAGATGGAGAATCACAGTTCAGGGATAATGTGTATCTTTCAAATAAAATGGAAAGCGATATAGGATCAGAATTGAGTGAGAGAAAATAATTCAAGGAGTTTTAAGATTCATTGTTGATCTTATATTAACCATGTCCATTTGAGACAACTCATTGCTTTCTTGGATGTGACGTCCTAAGGAATGGTTGTAAGAAAAATCAAAAGATACCCATAAAAACTCTTATGGTTCTCAACCAGCGACAATCGTATCTTCTAGACAAAGTAATAATTAAAGTCTTGAAATGTCAAGGTATTGTTTAAACATGCAATTGCTCCTTGAAAAACTAAATCCATCAAACTCGGACCCTCACAGAGACTAGGTCTAAACTGGGCTTCTTAAGATGGCAAGCTAAAGGAAGGAATTTGGACCAAGAGGTTGATGGAAATAAGGAAAGGATCAGCAACTCGGTGTGAGAAGGACAACATGAATTTGGAGGATCTTGTCAGCGGTAGTGACTCTCTTGGACAACAAATGGGAA
>JAUPTC010000520.1:0-45824 GCA_030762895.1 Sophora flavescens
TTGAAGTCAGGAAGATGTATAGAGCTTGGAGAATATCCATTTAGTTTTTATATGTGAATAATGAAAAAAAAATCTTTAAGCAGGTTACATTGACATATCTTGATGCTTTTTTTTGAGTGATTGGCTAGTATCTTGATGCTATAAAATGAATTATCCCATTATGAGTCCCCTTAATTGTGGGATTATGAATTTGAAAACAAAAATCGAGATCCCTTCATTGATCGTGTCATCCATTACGTTATATTTCCTTTTTTCAAGCTGAGCTTTTACCTTTTAGTATGTAAGATAAGATCTATCCTATATCCGTTATTCAAATTTTGTGAGCTTTTGAAGGGTGAGGTGGTTATTGCATTTTTAATTACCGCTTTCATTTCTTAGTAACCAATTAAGTTTTTTTTAATAATCATGTTAATGGAGTGAGCTTGCTTGCATGTAAGGACTGGATTTGGTGGTCAACATAGGATAAAGACGTGTATATGATAAATAGGATATAGGATATAGACCAAGATAAGTTGTTATACTTATCTTATCTGGCGTTACAGTCTTTACCAAATAATAAATTTGAATAACATTATGTATTTATGTTGTTATTATTATATCTTGTATTCAGTTTAAATGGATAATGACAAGTCGATATAAATAAAAAAGGAAAAAAACTTAGTACTATTCTATGGTGCTTTTGTGTTTGTTCACCAATTATAAATTACCACATGTGGAATTAAATTTTCATTTAAATTCAATTTTAAATATTTCTATTTTTCTATTGATTGGTTAATCCATGTGTTAATTGTGATTGGAGAAAAGTAAAAACTGCACAATCAACTACACCTAAGTTTTGTCCTATAAATAATATCGAAATGATATCCTATATGAAATTATATATTTTCAAAAGTCTTTAATTACCATTAATGGCAAAGTGAGTTGTACATGGATAGTAAAGCGGGAAAGGTGAAGCTTTTTCTTGATATAACCATAAATTTAGCTTGGATTTTCATGGGCAGGCGATCTGGCAGCCAACTGCACCACCACTAGGGAGTGAGCATCGAGGCGGGTTGGTGGGATTGGCCAGTTCGGTCAGGTTCGATACATCGATTTGGTTGGGTGGCGGGTTGGCGAGTTGTGGGTTGTCGGGAGGCGGGTCATAGGGATCATATTTTTTTATTGTTTTATTTATTATTTCAGAAAATTAAATAAGAAAAGAAAATGGGAGTTCGGTCAGAGGAGGAGAAGATATGAAAAGGAATGTGGAGCATTGGTGAGGAAATCTAGGCATGACGTCTATCAGGGCGCACTTAAATTGCATCATGACTTCGGACCCTTGTGAAGCTGACCCGCTTAAGTAGTGCCAGATGTGCAAGGAGAAGACAACACCAGCAACCTCGTTGTCGGCCAGTCGTGCAGATCTGCACAAGGAGAAGACAACACCAACTAGACCGTGCGTCAGCAATCAGTGTAGATCTTCCCGGGAAACTGTGCCGACCCGGCCCCACCGTCGCGCCGTGCGGTCTGCCGGAGAAGACAACATAACCATTCACGCGCATCTCAAAGGTCTTCAAGAAGAGACAATACGGATCCCGAAGTGGTTAGGGGTGGAGGGCCGTAAGCCGGTTACGGCCACGGTGGAAGGAGCAGTATTGGTGGCCTCACGAGGTTCTCGGTAGTGGGTGGTGGATGTGAGGGAGGAGGCAAGAGTAATGAAACTTCTGACTTGGGGGAGTGGGGCGGTTTGAGGCCGAGGACTGCTTCTCACCAGTAGCGTAGCGTAAGGAAAGTTTGATTTTGTTGTGATATGTGCCAGTCGGAGTTGGATCATAGATGCGTTGCATTATGCCGGCCGAGAACCGGCCTGGTGCTTTATATTAAACAATTTTGTTCACGAGCAATCCGTTGGCGAAATAAACCCGCCCGCTTCTGAAATTATCAATCAGTTGCGAGTTCGGGTCGAATCACTGGAGTTGATAATCCTTCAACCACCCTCGTGTCGAGCTCTCCACCGTTATAGTCATGTAAGCACACCTCCCCAAACATGTTCATTAGTACTTACAAGTAACTTTGAGGGTTATTATTGAAAGGGGATAAGGGTTGGGTTTGATAGGAAACAAATTTTCTATTCCATGGTGCTTGTTCTATTAGCTCCCAGCTCAAAAAATTTTAATAATGAGGCGGGATATGATAAGCAGCGGGATGGGCTTGCTCACGTGTCGGCAGCTCCTGTGATAGATTAGCAGAACATGATGGCTTATCACCATTATATGTCTTATCAGCCTCATGGCATTTAAAGTGGGTTATCCAAGATTCAATGTGTGTGTGTGTGTGTGTGTATATATATATATATATATATATATATATATATATATATATATATATATATATATATATATATATATTAATGAACAATGCCCATATATATTCCATGGTTAAAAATATATTATTAATAAAATTAAAATTTACTTTTTTTTTTAAAACAAGGGTCTTGCTAACTAGCGATGATCAAGGAATACAAAAGTCAAGATTTTCATTAGAAGAAGCAAATTTATCATTTATCAAAGTATTAAAACATATCGTTTAAAAAAGTATTAAAATATCACTTCACATAAATTTTTATTCTTTAACCAAGCACCCGATTATCATTCACCTTTTTAACGTTTATAAGTGATTAATATAAAATGCACATATAACCCAAAAATGGTTGGTCAAAGTCAAAATGATTATGCTTTCAGTGAATTTAATCTATAAGGTAGATGTTAAAATCGCAGGAATCCGCTTCATTTTGGCGGAGAGTTTTATCAAATCACCACTCCAACCCGAAGGTTGGGTTTCACAACTTTATCTGTTGGACTCCCAACCAATGGCCAAAGAATATTAGAGAGATACTAATAAAAATACACATTTTCTCAGTTTATTTAAAGTGATGTTTTGGATCATAAAATGTTTATTTTGGGTAAACGACATTTAAGCAATCTAATTCTCCACCGAATATTTTTCCTGTCTTTACACATAATAAATTTTTAACCTTTTATTTGTTAATTTTTATTCTCGATATTTTTTATCTGGAAAAAGTTTTTTTATCACTCTGTACCAAATCTATGGAAATTTTTTATTTCCATCCTGTTTTTTGATTAATATTAAAACATGTATGAAAAAGTATCATTGGTGATGGAGTTATTTAACTCCTCTTTTTGAGTGAGTTAATATTGTGTGCTTATTTTGTTAAAAAAAAATCATTTTTTAACTAAATAATCATTTTTTAAAATTTTAGTGTGTTTGTTTTCTTTTTAGAAAATAATCTAAAAGCGAAAAAAATCATTTTAGGATTAAACGTAAAAGCACCTCATAAAATTTTTGAAAAAATCATTTTTGTTAACTAACTAGTTTTAAAAAAAAGATTTTTATGATTGTAAACAAAAACAATCTACTTACTGTCGCTAAATCTCTAAAAAGAATCACTAAATTATTTTATAACAAAATTATTTACTTCTTTTTAATCTTTTAAACAAACGGACTCTTATTGGTTCTATCACATTTCATTTCCACTTTTTCTTTAGTATTATTCCAAGCAATTTTTACGGGGGTGTTCATTAATCGTTTGAAACCGATAAACCGCAAAACTGGCGAACCGAAAAATCGAAAACTCAACAAATTGAAACCCAAAAAATCGAAAACCAAAAGAAACCATTTTTTTCATTGGATTGAGATCCCGAATTTCAAGTCCGAGAGCCTAATCCAACTGAGTTATTATATCATATCCTATTATTTTTAAATTATGATGTTATCTAACTTGTTGTTGTTTTTCATAATTTTATAGTCATTAAATTCTAACTTTAATATTTTTGTTGAGATATATATGAGACTATTTTAAAATAAATATTAATGTCTTGAAGTTATATTTTGCTAAAGTTGAAGTTTGATGCATGATATATATATATATATATATATATATATATATATATATATATATATATATATACACTTGATTGAGTAAATATGAAAATAGGGAAATCAATTAAGTAAATTTGAAAAATAATTAGTTACAATTTATGTGTAGAATGGATTCAAGTAAAAAAAAATAGGATAAGTGAGAGTAGATTGGGAATTAATATATAAGTTAATATTTAAGATAAAAGTTAATGTATTAAACCACCAATAATTATTTGTTCCAAACAAACCAAATTAAAATTTTGTCATTGATTCTACAAATTTTCTTCATCGTCACATAAAATCAAATAAATTCGTTAATAGCAACAATATGCACTTTAATAAAGCGTTCTTTTTGTTAATATAAAGAGATGTCAAATAAGTATTGAAAGCAATCTAAACTTTCTTCTTAAATGAAGACCTCTATTTTCAGCTGTTAAATGTTAGGAATGACATTTGACATCTGGAAAAAAATATGAATGTGATGTTTGGTTGAGGGGAATGAGGGAGGGAGAGTTTTGTAAATTTAGCATGTTTTGTTCCCAACTTTTTTTAAACGGATGGGGGGGCAGGGATGCGATTTTAAAATATTTCGCATACAATGATAAAACATCCTCACGTATTTATTTTTAAATAAATCATTATAGGGATGTAAAAATAAATTCCGATTTTAAAATCCCTCTCACCCCCCAATCATATACTTAAAGCGTGTTATTTTCATAACTCCTTTCAACCAAGCGCAATGTTTTAATTAAAATCCTTCCCTCCCTCTCCTCCATTAAAATCCCTCCCTCCCTCCTTCAACCAATCAGACGAAAATGATTACTCCCATCCAATCCAGCCACTTTGAGTGGGTTGGAGATGGATGACCCGGGAAAGAAACTGATCCATCCAAACCATAACGTTATTTCCATTCGTTGAATTAAATGCATTTTCAGCTCAAAACTGACTCAATCGAATATCCTTCACCATTCTTCGTTCCAACGATGCAACTCGTATTCTTCAGCAAATGATCACACACCGGTTAGCTCAATTTACACTTATTCGATCTTAACTAAATCCCAAAGATCATTAATTTCATAACTAAAAAAGGAGAAAACACCAGTGATAACTGATAATACGTATTTATGCATGCAAAACAAGTTTCTCAAATTTATCAATAATCATCTGAATCGCTTTCCTCGTTGGTCACAGTCAAACCATTGTCGATCTTAAGCTATAACATGGGCTCGATGATTCCCCTCCTAGCAATTTCTAATGGTTCTCAACATTGACTTCTTCACCGCCATTGACTTAACTTCTTGCCTCTTAAGGTATTTTACTGTCTCCGAAGATTTCATTTCATTCTGAATCTACAACTTGATCGTGCTCTACATTTTTCTGGGTTTCTATCATCTCTGTTTTAACTAGCCATACTTTTTGCACACCAAATGTTTGATAAATACTCTGACTCATTGATTGCTAAAATACAATACAAAATCATTATTCCTCAATCTGTTTTATATATCAAATGATTTACTCACAACATTTTGCTCAATCTTCGATACATTACTAACTTTAAAGTTTTTGTATTATTCATCGAATCATCGGAACTATCAACCTTTTATCATATTTATTTTGTAATTTTTATATTTCCATGGACTGAAATGAAAAGACAGGTTCTCATAAGGTTAAAATTGAGGATGTAACTCTTTAATTGATTGGCTAATGATTAATTTATGTGACTAGACATCATATTGGTAATTGAATTGATCAATGATGATACTTTTGATGTTTGCTTATATTTTCATAGGTAGGATTTGGCTGAAATTTTCTATCTGCATATGTTGATGATGAGTTTTTCTCTGTGGTTTGTATGGTGTCTGTTGGCTATTCGCATTTCGCATTTTTGCTGTGAGCTTGTGATTTGTGAGGTATCTTTGTCCTCTTGCTTAATTACATGTTAGCTCGCCAATCCCATTGCTATGAGATTCGGGTGGAGGTAGACCAATGTTACCTACAAAAAGGAAGGTGTCACATCTATCATGTTATAGTGTGTCAAATTGCCCTGGTTTAAAACACATCATGATTGTAGTTTTTAGTATACCCTTCTGGTGGTTGCATGTACTCGGGTGTTAATTGTTCTGATTTATGTTTGTTTGGTGGGAGTTTGTTCTGGGTAAAGAGTCTCAAACAGGGTAGTGGTAGTTCTGTTTCAGGTGATTTAGTTTTCAGGAAAAACTTAGGTACAATTTTTATGGTGGTGTTGGTCCAACAGCACCATAGGAACTGTATCTAAGTTTCCTTCTTAGTTTTATTCTGATTTCGGTGGACATCATTTGGGTTGCACTGTGACTAAAGTCTGGTGCAAATTATAGCACATCTTTTTTTTTTATAAGCAAAATGATATTTATACGAGTATAAGGGGTACTCGAACCCATATACAAAGAGAATAGATACAAAAATAGTATAAACAAAGCTAATTTATCAACCAAAGCAACCACTAAGACACCTAAGCAACCATTTAGTATGTACAAGGAGCAAAGTTATAATACATGGTTGAGAATTAACTCGCCCACCAATGACCCACTTTTAGGCCCCATAACCTGATTCCTCCTCTTATGTTCTATTCATGTAGAGGACACATCTATAGTAACCACCAATACAACCATGACCACTTAGTAGCCTGTATAGCCTATAATCAATAGATTAAATTACAAAACCATGGACTCCTCTTGACTTTGTTGTGCAGAAACGAAAACTAGAGCCATAAAAAAATATCGGAAATCAAAAGATGTAGGTAACAGATCATCATGCTAGCAGAGTAAACCAAAATGTCCAATACTTCATGAGCCGAGAATAACATTTGCAACCATCCTAAAGCATCTTCAATCAGAGTATTAAAAACCAGAATAATCAAATACACACAGCTGTTCATACAATCTATCCAACTGAAGTAACAAAGCCATCATCTTGGAGAATCTATCAAAGTCATTCTAAAATCAAATTATATAGTAACCTTTGTCATGGAATTTTAAAAAACCATCAAGCTTCAGCACCAGAAACAGAAATGCAAGAGATCCCGAGAGCCTTCTCACATCATACATCCCTCCAAATAATCAGCGGGAAGAATCCACCATAAAATGTAAGCGAGGAGCCAATGGAGACAAGTGGGGGAGCATAAAAAAAATGGATAACGAACCAGAAAATGCATATGTAATCTCCCATAACACCTAGAAGCAAGACTCTAAACACAGATTTTGGAAGCTCTCCTCACGGTAAAACTCGCAAAAGAAGGAAAAGAAGGTAAAACACACTCACAGGAAAGAGCCTCACAAGAAAAGAGAATGCACAAATAAAACTCTCTCCATCACAACTCTTGTTTTCTCTTCCTCACAGGTGGTGAACCTCACCTAGGACATAGTATAGCCACTCCAACACCAAAAGCCAAAATTCACTCAAAATTTCACACAAGAACAAGCACTCAAGAAATTCTTCACAAAAAGCACTCAACAAGCACTCATAAATTCACACTAAGCACTCAAGAAAACTTCACATCTTGTGCTCCTGTTTTGCTTTTCATGTTATTAATAAAACTTTTGCATGTCAAAAAAGAAAAAGAAAAACTATTGAAGACATTAGCACTGTCAATGGTTAACCTTGGGAAATGCTTTGACGTAGCTTTTTTTAGGAAGCATTAATTCCTCCTCTCTTTAATATATAGTTCCCATCCTACAGTAGCCCTTGATATCTCATATGCATATAGCTTACTTGGTATTAAATTAGCTATGCAGGATTGTTGGTAACAACTTGATTCAGAGTATTAATAAAGTTCCTCGTTTTCACAAGTTCGTGAAAATGTGTCTAGCTTTTATCTGTGGTTCTTTCTACTAAAACAGATCTTATACTTACAGTTTGGTCATAGTCAAGAGTGAAAAACACTAGTAAAACAATACAATATCCCAACTAACTATTTAAGCATGTTGTATGCATTCTTGATCAAATATATGTCCTATTTTTACATGAATCCAATTGTCATATGCGATCTGCAAGGATCAAGTAGAACTCAACAACTAGGTGAAAGAACAAAACCAAAAACGTATTTAGTTTTTTTTTTTTTTTTTGTAGTTTTTCCACATACCTATAATCCTTATCATCCTGAAAATAAGAACGATAGTCCATATATAAATTAAAAAGCTGGTGGATATATATAATAATAACCAATAGTGTATAATATAAAAAACAAACAAAAAAACTTAAATTAATAAAAAGCATGATAACAAAACACTTACGAGGAGGGATGTGGAAAGAGTCTTGAAGAGTCTAGACTTATTTTAATAGACTAGATGAGATTTGGTGGGATGGGCGTTCCTCTAGGATTTATGCTACATGTAAAATGTCATGTCACTTTGAGTATCTTAAGGCTTGTTAATTTATTATTCTTATCATTTGATTGCAGGAAAATCTTGGTCTTAGGAATCAAAATTTATTGAATGACAACTTGTTGGGTGTGAAAGAAGATGAAGGTGCATATCTTGATAGTTGATTAATATATCGTGACTTTATATTTCAAATTACAGTACATGTTGAAAATTAGCTGGTGATGGGATAATTGATGACTTTATGTCTTTGTCAGATGAATGAACTTTACACTAGTTATTCAAATACTGTTGAATGTGTTAATTGTATTTACGTAGTTTTGAGGAATATATGTTTATTTTTATATTTGAAGATACAATCATTGTCTAAAAGAAGAAAATCATTGCCTTTAGGTAAAATAAACTATTGTGCTTACGAAAATCGTTGTCTAAAGTAAAGGCAACACCTTAGACTATCCCAGTTCAATAATGGTTGTCTATTGAAAAGCAACAGTTAATTTTTGCATTAGGCCACAGTATTGAGGGAGTTGCCATAAATAGAAAGTTTTGTAGTATGTTTCTAGGGGTGTAAACGGGTCGGGTCGGTTTTGGCTTAACTCGCATTGCGAACCAATGAATTTTTATACGGGTCGGGTTGGATCGGGTTTGCACTTAAAAAAACCAGACCAAACCAACCCGTCCAAATACGGGTTGGTTTGGATCGGTCATCGGGTCCCATACAATTAAACATTGTTAAACTACAAAATTTATAAGGGCCAAAGTCCCAAACACACAAGCCAGCCAGGACACAAAAAAACAAATTGGAAACCGTTCCCTATTACTCCTTCACTGTTCCCTCCGTCTTCTTTGTTCGTTCCATTCGCCTTCATTCCCATGGCCTCTCGCTCACTCATTCCATTCGTCTTCGTCACGCCGCAACTTCACGACTCCTTCCCGTGCGGTGAGCTAGGCGATCGATGACAAGGCGGTCGGGTTGCGGATCTAAGGTTGTGAACGAAGGAAAAGAGAGATGGTTCTACCGTTCCACATTGGACGCAGTGATGCAGCGGTGCTGGACGTTGTGATGCGGCAACGAGATGGCTAGACCTTGGTGGCACGTGTCAAAGAGATCACGTGAAGATGGTGGTATAACGATGGCGCAAGACGCCGATATACCCGAACAATGAGCCCCTTTAGGTTTTTTATTTTTTTAAAAATAAATATGTACCATCGAGTCGGGCCTATAGGTTACGGGTTCAAAAACAATGAACCCGCTACCCGAACCATTGATCTTCCAGTTTCACCGGATTGGTTCGGGTTGGACCCGAATCTCGAAAAATCGAACCAAACCCTTCGGTTTGGATCGGTCGTTGGGTTCAGCCCGTTTTTATCTTATTGTTATCTTATTTTTTCCAAAGTAAAACTTTGTTAAACTCAAGCTTACTGTATACACTTTGTAATTATTTTAATTCAATACCTACCGTGCTTAGTATTTTAAAACATATTTCCAATCATAATAAACAATGAGAATTTTCTATTGTTTTTTTTCTTTGGTGGTAAAAAAAATGGGAATAAGGCGGCGGGAAAGTATAAAATAGCAGTTAAACGGTTTACCCTTACAATAGGTGCATGGTTTACCGGAGTTGGATTCCCAACCCAGATCTTCACCCAAACATCAATCAGCTAAGTACAGAAAACTGACAATGGAAAAGCGGCAAGGTAAAAACATAACCCAAAACAACAGGCTTAATAATACGTTAAAAATCACGATCAAATCCATGAACTATTAGTTAATAGCATAAAAAAAAGATATCACATAAAGCGATACTTTTGATAATAGCGGTCATGAAGATTTGCATTGATCGAATGAGCAATATCAAGACTTGACCCACAAAACTCTGAACATAAAAAGGCTAAATCACCAGTGATAAAACGTAATTATGCATGCAAAAACAAGTTTATAAAATTTATCAATAATCATCGAAATCACTTTCCTCATCAGAGCAACCATTGATGATTTATATTAGCTATGATGGGCTGGAAGATTATCTCCAGCACCTTCAGATGGTTCTCAAACACACACGCTTCAGCCTCCTGGTTGCCATCAAGTAATTTCCTGGTCTCTTTGATAGCAGCACTGATCTTATTCTTGTCTAGTGGATCAATCTTAGAAGTGATACAGCTATCCTTCATAGCATTCTCCATCTTGTAAACATAGGCATCCAAAGAATTCAATGCTTGAACCTTCATCTTGTACTTCCTATCCTCATCCTTGTACATCTCAGCTTCTTGAATCATTCTCTCAATTTCTTCAGATGACAGTCTTCCTTTGTCATTGGTTATGGTAATTTCCTTCTTGTTCCCAGTTGATTCTTCCTTAGCAGACACAGTCAGGATACCATTATCATCAATTTCAAAGCAACATTCAAGTTGAGCAATACCACTAGGAGCAGGATAAATCCCTGTAAGAGAAAACAAACCCAGCAAGTTGTTATCATCAGCTTTTGTCCTCTCACCCTCGTAAACCATAACCTTAACTTCAGTTTGGGTCATTTTACATGTCGTGTACACTTGTCTCTTCTTTACAGGAATGGAAGTGTTTCG
Organism: Sophora flavescens; assembly: GCA_030762895.1. Classification (NCBI taxonomy): domain Eukaryota; kingdom Viridiplantae; phylum Streptophyta; class Magnoliopsida; order Fabales; family Fabaceae; genus Sophora; species Sophora flavescens. The sequence continues at coordinate 10,857 of JAUPTC010000520.1, forward strand.
GGGAATCACAACACTCATGAGATCTCCTTTTATCTCTATACCAAGTGACAACGGAGTGACATCCAAAAGCACCAAGTCAGGAACAATCTTAATACCATCACTTAACAAAGCAGCCTGAACAGCTGCACCATATGCAACAGCCTCATCAGGGTTGATGCTTTTGCACAGATCCTTCCCATTGAAAAAGTCCTCCAACAAACTCTGCACTTTAGGAATCCTAGAAGAGCCACCAACAAGGACGACATCATGTACACTACTCTTGTCCATCTTAGCATCAGCAAGACACCTCTCAACAGTTTCCATACACTTTTAAATAGATCATTGTTAATATCCTCAAACTTGGCACGAGTGACCGATGAATATAAGTCATTTCCCTCAAATAAAGCCTCTAACTCAATGGTGGTCTGAGTATCATATGAAAGTGTCCTCTTTGCCCTCTCGCAAGCACTTCTTAGTCTTCTTAAGGCTCTTGGGTTTCCACTAATGTCCTTCTTATTCTTCCTTTTGAACTCTTGTACAAAGTGATTCACCATTCTGCTATCAAAGTCCTCTCCTCCTAAGTGAGTGTCTCCAGCAGTGGCTTTAACTTCAAAGACCTTATCCTTAATTGTAAGGAGAGATACATCAAAAGTACCACCACCAAGATCAAAGATGAAAATATTTCGCTCTCCAACACAATTAGCTTTTGTTAAGACCATATGCAAGAGCAGCAGCAGTGGGTTCATTGATTATCCGCATGACATTAAGGCCAGCAATAGCACCAGCATCTTTGGTAGCTCTACGCTGAGAATCATTAAAATAAGCAGGCACTGTAATAACTGCATTTTCTACCTTTGATTCCAAAAATGCCTCTGCAATCTCACGCATCTTTGTAAGAATCATTGATGATATTTCTTCAGCAGCCAGTTGCTTTTCCTCACCCTTGTAGCTAACAGCAATCATTGGTTTGTCATCATTACCCGCTATAATCTTGAATGGCCACAGCTTCAAATCATTTTGAACAATGGGATCACTATATTTCCTACCAATTAACCTCTTAGCATCTGCAAAATAATTAATAATTGTCAAGTACCATTTTTGCTGCTAAAAGCAATCAGAAAAGAAATAAATATAAAGGAACCAAGAAATTAAAATGATCAATTACCAAAGACAGTGTTGGTAGTGTTGGATGCAGCCTGGTTCTTAGCAGCATCACCAATCAACCTTTGGGTGTCAGTGAAAGCAACACAAGAAGGTGTTGTTCTGTTGCCTTGATCATTGTGAATGATCTCCGCTCGATTGCTTTGCTCCTGCCATACTGCTACACATGAATACGTAGTGCCAAGGTCTATTCCTATTGAAGTTCCCCTTGTATTTTTTGGCCATTCTCTCTAACGTGAATGCAGAAGGTTCTACAGAAGAGAATTGAAGTCAGAAAGGCATTATAGTGTTGTAGAACATCTATGGATGGTCTTTATATCTGTGTATAATGAAAATTAACTGAATAATGTGTAACATCTAAATTCTTTAAACGGTTAGATTTACGTATCTTGATGCTATAAAATGAATTTATGATATTCCAATCAAAAGTCACGACTTAATTATCCCCATTAACCGAGTCCCCCGAATTGTGGAAAACTAAAATACTGAAGCCTTCAGTGATCGGGTCACACCACATTCAATACATTTCCTTCTTTTCAAGGTGAGCTTTTAGCATGTAAAAGACGTATCCAGTCTTCAAAGTTTGGGAGCTTTTCAAGGTGAGGCTATTTACAATTTTAATTACGGTTTCATAATTTGTTACCAACCAATTAAAGTTTTACTATTTTTTTAATAATTATGAAAAGAGGTGAGTTTTTTTTTCTCTCTCAAAAAAAGAAAATAAAAACAGAGGTGAGCTTTTTTTTTTCCGGCTCAACAAGAGGGTGAGCTTTTAGTATTTAGTATGTAAAGGGGTAAGTTGTCCAGTATTCAACGCCTATATATATTCCTTGGTTAAGACTCATTTATCAATAAATTAAAATTATTTTTTGAAACGGTTATAAGTAATTATTAATATAGAATGCTCATAAACAATTGGAGATATTAATAAAAAAAATACACATTTTGACAAGTTTAGTTGATAAATAAACTATGTTTTCAAGGAATATTTTTTTTTTTGGGTTAAAATGCACTTTTAGTCCCTCAAATTTTGCAAAAATGGTCCCTCTACTTTTTTGAGTGATTTTAGTCCTTGTAATTTTCAAACGTTGCAATTTTCATCTCTCCATTAAGTTGCTATAAAAAAGTTAACGGAAAATGCATAAGTGGCAAACAGTTCGTCACATGGCTCCACGTGGCATGCATATATGGAACCAAAAAAATTAAAATAATAAAATTAATGCTAAAATGCACTTTTTATCCCTCAAATTTTCTAATTTGGCGAAAATATGCCTCTCTTTTTTCCTCGAACAACTTTAGTCCACACAGATTTCAAACATCGCAATTATCGTCCCTCTCCATGAAGTTGTTGTAAAAAAACTAACGTAAAGTGCATACGTGCCAAACGATTCGCCGTGTGGCTCCACGAGGGCATGAACAGTTGGAACCAAAAATATTAAAATAATATTAAAAACTAACTTAAATTGCATGCGTTTAGGGTTTAGGATTTATAGACCTCCATTAAGTTGCATGCATATGTGGCATGCGCTTCGGTTATAGATCTCCGTTAAGTTGTCTATGTGGCACGTTAACTTGCCCAACAAATTCATTATTCAATTTCCAACGTGTATTATTTTTTAAAAAAAATTGTGAAATCTCCCAAAACACAACCGTTTTGAGCTAAATCATAAGCCACTTTGGTTTTCTTTTCCATGTGACCCAAATTTGTTGTCTTCTCCCTTTCTGGATGCAGCAGAGCAGTGGTATGGGCGGTGCCTCTAACAGCCACATGCCGTGGTGATGACTGGTGGTGTGGTCATTGGAGCTCACAGCGACAGGCACGATTGAACAAAGCTTGCATGTGAATTGGTGCATAGAGCTCATGTCGTTGTTCTCACGCTTCTTTAGAGAATCGTTAGGGGTGACCAAGGAAGAAGATGACTTTATCCATCTTTTACATTTATAATTTATAATAAATATTAAAATAATTTGTTGAGTTTTATTATTTTTATATTTTCGTGGTTTCATTTGTGCATGCCACGTGGAGCCACATAACAAACCGTTTGCCACATATGCATTTTACGTTAGTTTTTTTTTACGAGGACTTGATGGAGGGATGAAAATTATCACATTTGAAAACTTTGAGGACTGAAATCGTTGAAGGAAAAAATTAGAGGGACGATTTTTGCCAAATCACTAGTTGAAAATATGCTTTATACATCACGGATTCTACATCAGTTACATTTAAACCTTTGTAGAAAGTAGTGTCGTGGCATTTTTGTAATAAAATAAATGTTGGGAATGACTTTCTACATCGATTGCAAAAGGAACCAATGTAAAAAGTACGTGGTGACACTTTTGTAATATTCGGATGACTTTTACCACGATTATTTTTTCAATTAATGTAGAAAGTGTAATTTAAAATAACTCCCTGGATCATTTCAGAACCCCTCCATCTTCTGATTTTTTTTTTAAATAACCCTATTTTAAAAAATAAATTCCAAAATGCCCCCCATTCCCAATTATGTACCAAAAGACCCCACTTTTGGGTTTAGGTAAGAAGTCGCCATTTGGGAATATGACTTCTCACCTTGGTTTTTTTCTTATTGAGAAGTCGCCATTTGAATTTGCGACTTCTCTTCTTGCTTTTTTTCGTTTAAATTTTTTTAATCACAAAAATATTTAATTAATTTTTTATTTTAATTAATTAGGTTAGTTTAGTTAATTATTGTATTCATTAAGATATTAAGAGGTTAATTTTACTACTAAAGAATATTATTATGAATAAAAAACATTAATTAAAAAAATAAACATTACTTAATCTTTTAGTTTTAATTTTTTTTAATTAGTTAGTTGTATTTAGTTAATTAATTAGGTTAGTGTAGTTAATTTAGATTTAATTAGGGAATTATTAAGGTAAATTTAATAATTAAACACTTGAATTAAAAACATAATTCGCCGTACATAAATAAATGTTACATGAATTTTCTATTGTTGAGAAGAAGTTCCCGCATGGTTAGGGCAATTGTTCTTGTTATGACCCTCGCATCGGTAAATTCCACATTTTTTTGGCTGGCCTGCTTCCCTCATGTCCATTTTAGTGCGAATCCCGGTAGATTGTTGATGGCCTTGGGATCTCTCCGTAGCTCGGCGTTGTGGCACCCGTGGGTCCCGTGATATTGTGGCGGTATCCCTTGTTGCCGATCGTGCCAAATTTTTCACGTGAGAACGTTGAACACATGTGTCAACTTGTACACATCTGCCATTTGTTTGTAAAAGTCGAGACTCCGCGTGCACAAGTAGCAAGGACACGGGAACAGGGGAGGTGCCCTGAAATTTCCCACGAGTCGAACGACTTTTCATTCAAGTTCACTCGGAAGTTGCCCCCAATCCGCCCCTCTCTTGGGTCTGCCATCTCTTCCACCAATAATTCACTCCTTTCCTGATCGAATGTACGCACATAGTGCGAGTTGGCAACCGCTCGATCCTCCTTGATTGACTTTGTGAGAACCTAGGTATAATGATGGCCGGCTCGGATCATTGCGTCAGCCTTCTGTCCCGTCTCGACAAAAGTTTTCACCAATCTATAATAGGTGGCCTTAACAAACCCAGTGATTGGAAGATTTCTGGTTCCCTTCAGTATGTCGTTCATGCATTCTGCAAGATTGGTTGTCATGTGTCCCCAACGACCCCCTCCATCCTAAGCCCAAGTCCATATATCCTTGGGGATACGATTTAGCCACCTAGCGCCCTCTGCGTTGTCCGCTTCCAGATTATTATAGTACCAATTAAAGGTCGGCTGAATCAAGGCGTAACCTGCATCGTTGGAATAATATGTTGTCAAGTTTGGTATAAAAAAACCAACAGATATAAATCACAAGCTAAATGAATTCGGTACTTACCCATATTAACCACTTGCCTTCGCTGGTCCTTATTCTTGAAGCGCGTGTCCCAGTTTTGTGCGATGTGACGGATGCAGTACACATGCACCGAGGGAGGGTCTGACCATCCACTACCGCGTCGTCTGTAAGCACTTTTGATTGATTTGGCCCTATCTGAAATCAAGCATAGGTCAGTCTGGGGGGGTAAGGTGCCTTCGCAAGTTTCGTAAAAAGAAAAACCAGGCGTCCGCCGTCACCCCCTCGACGATGGCAAAGGCAAGGGGGAATATGTTGTTGTTCCCATCTTGAGCAATTGCCATCAAGAGGGTCCCCTTGTACTTTCCGTACAACCAAGTGCCATCAATCTGGACGATGGGTTTGTAAAATGGAAACTCTTTGATGCACCCGTCAAAGGTCCAGAATAGACGATCGAATATTACACTGTCCCGCACTAATTATTGGTTAGGGGTGTAGGCCAGCATCATCTCCAAGTCAACGATCGTGCATGGGACAAACTCTTGCATGGCTAGGAGCCATCCATCTAGGTAGGTCATTGCAAGATTGTTCCCAGTTGCCGTAAACCCTCCCGATAGCCTCTTGCTTGACTATCCAGGTCTTCCTGTAGCTGGTGTTGTACCCGTATTGTGTCCTAATGTGTGCAATCAAAACCGACACTGTAATCGAGGGATCCTCCTTAACAAGTCCCTTTGTGCTTTCACAGATCATGTTCGAGTCAAGCTTCCGATGATCTTGTGATAGTGCTGCTGCTGCACACGTATGGTCTGCTTTCAGTTTTTGGATCTCCCAAATCCGGTCCTGCATGCGGATAGTTCTACACCTCCACATGCATCCAGAATGCTTACACTCTGCAACAAATCTCCCCGGATCAGACTGCACCACCTTGAAGTCCAGGGAGTTGGTGATATGGTACTGCTTGATCGCTGACAGACAATCTTCTTTTGTGTGGAACTTCATGCCAATGCGAAGTCTTCCCACGACATCATATGTCTCAGAGAGGCGTGGTCGGGCGTGATCTGTATCCCCCTTGATCCATAGCCTGGTCGAAGTTCACAATATGCATGTGTGGGAGCACGTCGTATGGAAGAAGCGGTGGATAAAGGGACCGCCTCGAGTTCGGCGTCGATGGCGTCGTCATCGTCTGATTAAAGAAGACCATCATTCTCGTTATCGCTGAAAGGACCCACATCTTTGTTGTGAAGTCCGACTACATTACTTACTGGGGGTGCCGGTCTTGGTTGGAGTGGAAGTGGTCTGTAAGACGGGGTTGCTTGGTTAAATGAATGGTATGTTAGGGGGGGGGGGGTGTAAAGGAAGGGTATATTTGTGCGGGGTCAGATGAAGGGTATGTTTGTGGGGGGTCAAATGAAGGGTATGTTTGTGTGGGGTCAAACACTGGGGGTGACTATAAGATGCCGTTGCCCCCCAGTCGTAGTGTGAGGCAGAAGGAATGGTACGGTTCTAGTTAGGAAAATTTTGTGTAGAAGTCTTGTGTGGGGGCATTAAGATAAATGGCTTGAATATTGGACGAACCAACTTGGGGGTCAACATTGTAAGCATCCTCCATGTTAGGGTATACCTCGATTGTAGTTACGCCGAGGTTCCTACAATTTTCGAGAAACATGTCGAACATCATTGCTACTTCATCATCGGAGGCAAGATAGAGCTGGTGATATCTGACATGTCCAGATGCAATGGTTGTGGGATAACGATACACAAGATCGACAACCCTCTTACTGTTGTCTGGTGAAATCTTGCTCTAGATAACAGATTTCAACTGATTCAATTTGATGTTGGTCCTCACCTTCATCAATTTTGGATAGTCGTGTTAGAACCAAAGTGTTTTTGGATTAAATAATCTCTTAAGTTTTGATGTTAACAAAAAGGTTAAATTTGTATGGTAAAATATTGTCAAAGATCTAACTTTTTTGTTCTAGATTGCATGATTGTTTGAATGATACTAGATAAAGAAACTTGGAAAGTGTATCTTTACTTTGCTAAATGGAATCATATCGGATTCTATTTTTTATTGATCCTCTAGACGAGTCTTCTCCTTTGGTAAATTTTGAGTCTGTTATAATATCACTAGACGAGATCTTAAAAATTGGCTAAGGTAATATTCTTTAGACGAGTATCTAAGTCAAAGAAATGTTAAGTAGACGAGCCAATAAAATAATCTTCAGAAAAACACCAAGTCCAAAGATTTGATAATAGACGAGTAGTCTCACTAAACACCACGTCAGTAGACGAGCTATTGAGTATAGCGAGTCCAAAGACTTGGAGCTAGACAAGAGTCTATAGACGCAGTATCAGTAGATGAACCCATATTACTGAGAAGTTAATTTTGCACGTTCAAAGACCAGCGCGTCTACTAGCTATTAAAAGTGACAGTCTAACCTTAAACATATTTATTTCAAATGATTGAATATTTAATTCAAGAGTGAAGTTGGCACAGACAAAACAAGAAGGGGGGTTGAATTGTGTTTGTTAATTATTTTCGCAAAAACCCTTTTTGAACTTTTTCGCAAGCAGAAGATAAAGAGATTAAGCACACAAGAAATCCTTTTTTAAAAGATTAACAAAACCAAAATCAAATCTCACAGTTAGTACAAATAAATAAAATTGTAAAAGATAAGGGATAGAAAATTCACTCAGGTATTTTATCCTGGTTCACTCTTTTCCAACCAAGTGCTACGTCCAGTCCCTTCGACTTGAAGGATTTTCTCCACTATTTATCCAAATAGATTACAACCAAGTATTCAACACCTCTTCAAGCTACAAGTATTCTTTCTCTACCAAGCCTCTTCAGGCTCTAACTCTAACAAAGAGATTTACAACTTTGATCTACTTAACTCACTAAGTGTGAGGATATGAAAGTTTGAGATCTGTTGAATATTTTCACAATATTCAAACTAAGAGATTACAGACTTTTGCCTTTTTCAAGAATAAATAAGTGCTTGCTCTTGCAAATATTGTATAGGCAGGAGTTGTTAGCTAGCAAAAGTTCTTACAGGCAAGAGTTCTTTCTTCAGTATCTGAGGTCTTCTACTTATATAGTGGCCTTCTTCTTCTCTTGTAATTCTTCAAAGGTTACTTTGAATAATCCCATTTAGAGATAGCATTTAATGCATGATATCCGTTGAGATTGATAGCTTGATTTTGGCCACGTTGAAAAGCACCCTTGGTTATCAGAAAATCACAAAATGGAGGCTCACTATTCTGAGCAATTGTACCTTAGAAATTTTCTTTCCTCCTTTGTGTATAACCCAGCTTTTGTTCAGCAATAAAGATGTCATCGTACAGATCGCTTTACAATTCCAATTGTACTATTTGCTTTTTGTATTTCCTTGATAGTACTATGAACTTTCTCAAAGTAAACAAGACATTAAATAGGATGAAAACAAATGAGAAGAACAAATATTCATTTGAAATAAATATTAATCATTTGAAATGAATTCATTGTGGACGAGATTGCATTAAATCATATTCAAGGTATAAAACATATAGAGTCGTCTACTGGCATTCAGTTTCAGAACGAGTCGACACAAGGTTTTATTCTGCTCGTCCACTAAAGTGGTAGAAGCGCTCGTCCACACAAGTGACAGAAGCGCTCGTCCACTGAAGTCTTTGGACTTGCTAAGTCCTTAGAGAAACTCCGTCCAGTGACTTGGCACTATGGACGTCTACTGAATTTAGTTAGGCATTATGAATGTATACTTGAGTTTCAAGGATAGCATTCGTCTGCTGACGTGGCAAGATGGACGTGATTATTTTCAAATCTTTGGACTTGTTGTACCTAATAAGTTATTTAGGTATTCATTTATAGCCTCGTCTACTAAAGAAAACAACAAGGTAAAATTACCACTGTTCTTGAGCAGCCCGTCTGAGGGGGTGGACACGTATTTTTCAATTGAAACTTGTACCAAGTTTATTTTACTTATAAAAGTGTTCCTGCATAACTGAAAGCACTAGTTAGATCTCGACTAACACTTTGCCAAACAAACTTAATCCTTTGTTAGGATCAAAACTTAGAGATTATTAAATCCAAAATCACTTTGGTTCCAACAATCTCCCCCTTTTTTATGATGACAAAAACTGATTAAATTTAAATAGCAAAGTCTAAGAGAGCTTGCAAGGCTCCCCCTAAGACAAAGCTTTCAAAAACTTAAGCAGACTAATAGATAGGTACAAACACTTATCATTATGAGAATCTATATAAACACAAGTATCAGAGCATCAGATATCAAAGCAAATAATTTAAACATAAGTAAAGTGTTGAGTCACCGACAAGTGTACCGGGTCGTCGTAAGTAATAAAACACGATAAGTAATTACCGAGGTCGGACACAGGGATTGGGCTACCAATCGCAAGAAATTCGATACGTTTGGTCAAGCAAGGTAAGTGGTTGAGGAGAGAGAGAGAATAGGATCGCAATTCAAATTAACAAATCAAATAGAAATATAGTATTAAAATCTGGAATTAAAACATCTAAGGTCACAAATCCACCTACCCAATCATGCATAGTACCCAAGTGATGATGATCCACTCCCTAAGTTCAATTGCAATGTCAACCAGGACCCCCAATTTCTCCTAATGACACTGTCGTGCTCAATAGGACGTATTCAACGATTGAGTTAATTATTTACTAGGTCTCATAACCCAATCATCAAACTCTATTAAATTTGATTCCTATAAGGTTGCACCGATCTCCTATTCACTCTCGTGCAATATTCGATCGATGATCCCAATTCAAGTTCTAAACATGAATTGCCTACTAAGCCTCAACACGTTAACTAATCAATCACGCATGCATATGATCAACGCAATAAATTCAGAATTGGAAAACATTAATTGAGAAAAGGGAGAGAAACTTACATCACATTGAATGCTACACCGCCATGGGTGGTTTCATTGATCCCTTAGACAAGGGGATTAGTTACTCATGCTTGTAACAACGCACAAACAATCGGCCATAATCATAATTGTAAAATAAGAAAAGAAAAGAGGAAGACGCAGCTCCAGAGAACAAGGATTCGTTCAGAAAACGCTCTCAAACAAGTGGTTAAACAAAAGGTTCTTCAATCTGCCCTAAAACAGCCATTTATGGATTTCAGGATATGCGCCCGCTCGCGAGTAGAGTAGCCTCTCGCGAGGCGAATATTAAAAATGGCACGATTTCAAAATTGGATTCTCGCGAGGCGAGAGGATGTTTCGCGAGGCGAGACTTCAAATTCTAGTCTGTCACGGCAGTGACCTTCATCACGGCTAGGCCGTGATGGTCTCTGTCCTCCAGAGTCTTATCACCACATGCTGGTCTTCAGGCTTCGCGAGGCGAGCAGCCTCTCGCGAGGCGAGACAGAAAGGATGACTTCTTTGCTCAGCTGGTCTTCAGGCTCGCGAGGCGAGTAGCCTCTCGCAGGGCGAATATTTCCAGAATTGCAATTTCCACTATTTTCTTCATTCCCTTGACTCGAAGTGCTTCCCCTTTAACCTGAAACTATGAAATAGCAGTAAATGCTTTATTTGACTCAAAATTAACTAAAATATCCTAAAACTACTCAAGAGACTCAAAATGTTGCTTAAGGACAATTAAATCCAAATTTGGGGTAAAACGAGATTGAACTCGAATAATTAGCACATAAACCACGGTCTTACTAGTTATAAAACTAGATAAGCCAGAGGCTTATCAAATACCCCAAACTTAAACCTTGCTTGTCCCCAAGCAAGCTAAAACTCAAAAAGACTCAAGACTTGGCAAGCTTACAGATTCAATCAATTTCACGCAAATTTCATGCAATCTTAACAAAACAGTTTTTCTTTAATGATTTCTCCCCTTGCATCAATGTAATCCCCACATTCATTTACTTTAAACAACTGAGAACTTCATCATTCATGTAGTCATTAATCTAAGTTGAGGATCAAAGTTACACACAAAAAGGGAGATCACCATTTTCAAACAATTGCCTTCCTCACAAGGGCATTTAGTATTTCACTCATTCGCTCAATTTGTCTAGGATATCAACTTTTCACTCAATTTCACATTTCAAGAGCACTTCCCATGAACTTGATTTTCATCTCAAACAAAGTTCCCACGAAAACATGCATGCAACATCAAAAGGTCTTTTAAAGGTTGTAATGGGGCCTCGTATGGGTAGGATATTCAAGGATACTAAGCTTAAGTCCCTAGGAACTAAGAGAGCATGAGCATTTTGACACATTGAACTTCCACTCAAATTCCTTTTTCCATTTTTCTTTTTTCTTTGGGTGACTACAGCCTTTTCCTTGCTAAGCTTTTTGTTTTGCCCCTTTTCTTTTGGCAATTTTTTTTTCTTCCTTTTTTTCTTTTTGCCTTGGGTTTCAACCTTTATTTTTTTTCTTTTTCTCAACCCATAATGACATATCAAACCTTGTAGCCACCCCAAACTTAGTTTCTTACAACCCTTCTCTTGCCAAGTTTCCATGCTCTCCTAATCCTAAGATTGGGTTAACATAGGTTTTTCCATATTTTTGGCTTATAACATAAGGTCATCAAGAAACAATAGGCCAATTAGGCTCAATGTGGCTAACTATGGGACATGCATTAGGGATGGTTCTTTTTAGGCCAAGTAGTTATTCAAAGAAAATTGCCTAGATCATTTGATGCAACCATATAGACATGCAAACCATGAAGAGATTCAAGCAAATTCGGGAAAGTGCGGCTTAAAAGTGATCCACACAATTAAGAACATGTTGAAGGTTCCATTTTCTCACCTGGACATTTTGCAAATTGTTTGACCGAGATACAATTCCTAGTGTGTGCACCCCTTCACCCCAAACTTGTCATAAATCAAGCAATCACAATAAAATTTCTCAAAGTTCAATTTTCAATTTTTTCACATGGGGATCAACTTTTCTATTTTCAGAACCTAGGGGGAAATCATCGATGGTCAAAATAATTCATGCAATCAATCTATGCTAAATTTAATTAAAATCCACCAAGCTTGCCGACATAACACTCATACACAAACTCTTGATCTTCTCAAATTATTCAAGAGCGAAATTCAAAAACAAAAGGAAAATGGAAAAGAAAACAAAAACAAAGCAATTGGTTCCCTCCCCCACACTTAAAGCATACATTGTCATCAATGAAAGAACACGGATATAAAATAAGAGTGAGGAAAGGAGAGGGTGCTCCCTGATCAAGTTGTAGTGTAGGTGGGCGCTTCCACGGAAAGCTCTTCTATGGTTGCATCCTCATCCAATTGGTCTCTCGGGCACCCCCCCTGTTGGGCCAAAGGCCTCTCCCGAAAGAACTCCTGCAAATTAAAACCTTAATTTCAGATTCGCGAAGCGAGAGATCACTCGCGAGGCGAATCTGGAAGAATTGTTCTTCACACTTTCCAGAATCGCGAGGCGAGTAGTATCTCGCGAGGCGAATCTGGAATTCCAACAGCTGATGGTGCCCAGAATCACGAGGCGAAAGTAGCTCTCGCGACGCGAGACAGAAGCCCGAGCAAGCTTCTGAGATTCAGGGCTTCTGTCTCGCGTGGCCACTGTGGATTCGCGGGGCGAATCGAGCTTTATATATATATATATATTAGAAAATGACAGAAAAATAAAGGATACCTAGCTTGGGTTGCCTCCCAAGTAGCGCTTGTTTAACGTCCCGAGCCTGACTCAGTCACCCCTAAGGGTTAATCTGGAAGAAGATCTTGCTTGCCATGCCATGCCTTAGTCTGCTCCTTGTAGGTTCTTGTATTTTCATATGCTTGCATGTGGATCTCGGACAACTCATTTAAGTCCAACAGCCCTCTATAATCAGCACATACTCTCCACCCCGTGATGGTCCTTGTTGGGATCGATTTATTGCTTTTATTGACCACCACGGTCGTGCCACCTTTCCTTGGGACCACATGAATTGGACTAACCCAACTACTATCCGAGATTGGATAGATGATTCCGACCTCTAAAGGTTTAATCACTTCCTCACGCATGACTTCTTTCATTCCTTCTTTGTTGAGCTTTTCCTTGCACCTTCATCCTCCGGGAGACTCGGTAAAGGCTTCCCTGTCTTTTAACCACTCAAGATAGTCCTCATCCCCAAGGGGTCTTTTTCCTCGCTATCATCATCATGGGATTTTACCAACTCTTGTGCACGTGAAGAACCATGGGCTTCTCTAGTTGCCTTTGCCTTGACAGGTTGAGTCCACCATATCCACTCGATACACATCTAACCTCTCGTGAGGGTGCTTCATTGCTTCAAAGACATTGAAGACTACCTCATCATCTTGCACCCTTAGAGTGAGTTTCCCTTGTTGCACATCTATCAAGGCATGCCCAAGGTGGCCAAGAAGGGCCTACCCAATATGAGAGGGATCTCGGTGTCTTCATCTATATCAAGCACCACAAAATCCATGGGAAATATGAACTTGTCCACCTTCACTAACAAATCTTCGACCACCTCATAAGGATATTTTATAGAACGATCGGCGAGTTGGAGTGACATCCGTGTATCCTTGACTTCTTTGATCCCCAACCTCTTCATCATAGAGAGGGCATCAAGTTTATGCTTGCCCATTGATCACACAACGCCTTTCCTAGAGTCATCTCCCCAATGGTGCATGGTATAGAAAAAGAACCAGGATCCTTCAACTTTGGGGGGTAGTTTTCTTTGAAGAATGGCACTACACTCCTCGTAAAAAGTAATTGTTTCCTCATCCACTATCTTCCGCTTCTTGGAGAGAAGCTCCTTCATAAACTAGGGCATAAGATGGCATTTGTTCCAAGGCTTCCGCAAATGGAATGTTAATTTGAAGTTTGCGGAAGACATCAAGGAATTTATTGAATTGCTTATCTTGTTGAGGCTTCTTCAATCTTTCGGGATATGGTACCTTCATGTAGGGCGGGAGGTCTTTGGGTTCAACCCACTTCTTTTTCTGAACTCTTCATCTACAAGTTTCAGCCTTCCCCTTGCTCCAGGTGCCTTATCACTTGCCAACTCCCCTTTCTTAGGTTGCTCTTCCTCAACATGTGGCTGTTCTTCCTCAACATGTAGTTGTTCCGAGGCCTCAGCTTCTTGAGAACTAGTCGCACCCCTGTTAGATCCCAACACCCTTCCGCTTCTAGTTGTTATGGCATTGCATTGGTTCTTAGGGGTTGTTCTCGGTATCACCTGGAAAAGTGCCCGGGAGACGCTCATTTAGATTCTTTGCGAAGTGAGCTATCTCAGATCTCTAGATTCTGAATTGCCGCCCCTGTATGAGTTGCCAACTTGTCAATGGTTGTGCTCGTATTGATTGACAACTTCTTAACTGCCGCATTCATCTTCTCAAAAGCCAATCCCAAGGTTGCCTTCCACAATCTGTTATTTGCAATTGATTAGGCCCCTGGAAAAGCCTCGCCGAGTATTGCGTTGATGGATTCCATAGTTAGGCCCTCGACCCTCGTTGAGGTTGTTGTTGCCAATCTCCGTTGAGGTTGTTGTTGCCCGGCTAGACCACCACTAGCATTACTCCAAGCGAAACCCGGATGGTCTCTCCTCATAAAACCCATATTCGATTCTGATCGTAATCATTCCGTCTGTTCTCTCGATAGTTGTTTCGGGGCACACTTGTTATAGAAATTGTGGCATGAGTCCACATGTTCTTGAGAGAACTTGAACGGACAGTTCTGAATGTCATGATCTTCATTACAATTTTCACATCCCGGAGGCATTCCTTCATGTATCACATTAACCTTCTTGTTCCCAGACAATGTCGCCATTTGCATCCTCACAGCAGTTTATTTTGCTCTAGAGTGGCTTCTATTGTTGCGTAACTGGCTCCACTTGAGGTTTCCCTACCACGATTGTAATCATTGTACGACATCTTCTCCAATAACCCCCATCCATCCTCAGCTGATAAATAGGAAAAAGAGCCACCAGCTGCGGCATCACAATTCATCTGGTAGCGCCCCCTTAACCCGTTAAAGAAATGTTGAACCTTGGAGACCGGGTCAAAGAAAGCTGAAGGACATCTTCTCAAGAGCACATTGTACCTCTCCCAAGCTTCATTATAGGATTCATCTTCTGTCTGCCTGAACGATGTGACGGCAACTCTTGCTTGTACCGCTTTCTGAGGAGGAAAATACTTAGTTAGGAACTTTTGTGCCATTTGCTCCCAAGTTCTGATATTGTTCCGATCCAAGTGTCAAACCAATCGCGAGCGACATCCCTAAGAGAGAGAGGGAAAATCCATGAAGCGAAACTCATCTTGAGTAACTCCTCTTGTCTTCCGCATGTCACAAGCTTCAAGGAAGAGAGTGATGTGTCTATGAGGGTCTTGCTTGCCACTCCCATCAAACTGATTCTCACGGATATGGGCTGTGACGCATCCTTCCACTCTGAAGGAATCTGTATTAAGGTTGCCCTCACGATAGAAGAAGCACAATCATCCAGGTTGGGTAGATCGTACTCGAAGAGAGGCTTGTAACGAGGAGGGAGGAGGAGGAGGATTTCCTTCGGCCATCCTCTCAAACTTAATTTCTTCAAGCCTCCTTCGTTCTCTGGCTTCTTTCCTTAGTCGCTTCTCGGTCTTGGTTATCTCCGAATCAAATAGCAAGTCCTCCTGTGAAAGGGTACCTCGCATACAAAAACTAGGCAAGACCAAGTGGAATCAAAGAAGTAGAGAGAAATAATAATAAATAAATAACAGAAAATAAAAAATAAAAATAGCTTAACCAAATAATCAAACTTCCAACAAATTAGGAAAATTGGTTGTGCCAATCCCAGCAACGCGCCAAAAACTTGTTGAGTCACCGGCAAGTGTGTACCGGGTCGTCGTAAGTAATAAAACACGGTAAGTAATTACCGAGGTTGGACACAGGGATTGGGCTACCAATTCTACCAATTCGCAAGAAATTCGATACGTTTGGTCAAGCAAGGCAAGTGGTTGAGGAGAGAGAGAGAATAGGATCGCAATTCAAATTAACAAATCAAATAGAAATATAGTATTAAAATCTGGAATTAAAACATCTAAGGTCACAAATCCACCTACCCAATCATGCATAGTACCCAAGTGATGATGATCCACTCCCTAAGTTCAATTGCAATGTCAACCAGGACCCCCAATTTCTCCTAATGACATTGTCGTGCTCAATATGACGTATTCAACGATTGAGTTAATTACTTACTAGGTCTCATAACCCAATCATCAAACTCTATTAAATCTTGTTCCTATAAGGTTGCACCGATCTCCTATTCACTCTCGTGCAATATTCGATCGATGATCCCAATTCAAGTTCTAAACGTGAATTGCCTACTAAGCCTCAACACGTTAACTAGTCAATCACGCATGCATATGAGCAACGCAATAAATTCAGAATTGGAAAACATTAATTGAGAAAAGGGAGAGAAACATACATCACATTGAACGCTACACCGCCATGGGTGGTTTCATTGATCCCTTAGACAAGGGGATTAGTTCCTTATGCTTGTAACAACGCACAAACAATCGGCCATAATCATAATTGTAAAATAAGAAAAGAAAAGAGGAAGACGCAGCTCCAGAGAACAAGGATTCGTCCAGAAAACGCTCTCAAACAAGTGGTTAAACAAAAGGTTCTTCAATCTGCCCTAAAACAGTAATTTATGGATTTCAGGATCTGCGCCCGCTCGCGAGGCGAGTAGCCTCTCGCGAGGCAAATATTAAAAATGGCGCGCTTTCAAAATTGGATTCTCGCGAGGCGAGACGATGTTTCGCGAGGCGAGACTTCAAATTCTAGTCTGTCACGGCCAGTGACCTTCATCACCGGCTAGGCCGTGATGGTCTCTCGTCCTCCGAGTCTTCTCACCACATACTCGGTCTTCAGGCTTCACGAGGCGAGCAGCCTCGCGCGAGGCGAGGCAGAAAGGATGATTTATTCTTTGCTCACTTGGTCTTGGCTCGCGAGGCGAGTAGCCTCTCGTGGGGCGAATATTTCTAGAACAGACTTAATATTTATAATTCTCTTTCTTTTCCTTTCTCCTCCTTTTTGTCATCAGCCAAAAAGGTAAAAAGAGTGGACCATCATAGTCAACAAACAAATAAGATAAGAAAGAAAGGAGATTTTAAGAAGAAGGAGGTAGTGGAGGGGGTGGTTGGCTTGGATTTTGATTTTTCTGAAATTCCATATACTGGGGCCAGCATTTGAGTCACCATGGAATTTGTAGGGGCCAAGGTATCTTGCACTTGCTTTTGTACTATCTCTTCAATTTGTTATGCCATCTGCTCAGTCTTCTCTTCAACTATCTTTCCAACCTTATCATCAACAATTCTGCCAATGATGTCTTCAAGATTGGATGGCAAGGATAATTGTCTTGAGCTCTCAGCAAAGTCTGAGACAGTGTCTTGAGCTTGGGCTGGTGGATGAACCATAGCAAGAGCTAATGGTTGAGAAGATTTCTTAGCAGACTCAGCACCTTGCTTAGAAGCACATATCTCATCAGACTGTTCTATCATAGTTGGCTCAACAGTAGCAACAGCAATTGCATCAGCTAAGGGAGTGAAAGGTTCAAAAGCAGGTTTTGAGAAGAGTTCTACATTCAGCACAGGGCCTTCCACAACTAATTCTTCAGTTGTATGCTCAAAGGATGAGGTTGAAGCTGAGGAAAAAGCATATTGTAGAACCGGCTCAGGGATATCCTTTGCCCAGTGAATTGGATTAGGAATTTCCACATCACGGCTGGTTGTTGGCTGATCAGCCTCTGGCTCGACTAGTTTTATAACTAGAAAGACCATGGCTTTGTGCTAATTATATCTCATTTTCGCCCAAATTGGATTAGATTGTCCTCAAGCAACATTTTGAGTCTCTTAAGTAGTTTTATGTTATTTTAGTTGATTTTGAGTCAAATAAAGCACTTATTGCTATTTCATGTTTTCAGGTTCAAAGGGAAGCATTTAGAGCCAAGGGAATGAAGAAAACAATGGAAAAATGCAATTCTGGAAGATTCGCCTCGCGAGCCTGAAGACCAGCACGAGCAGCAACATTCACCCTCTCTGGCTCGCCTCGCGAGAAATCCAAACACTGAAGGACTGTTCATAAGATTTGCCTCGCGAAACATGTTTCACCTCGGGAGCGACCGCAACCCAGAATCTGTATTTATAGTATGTTTTAGGGCAGAACTGAGCCTATCTTCTTTTTCTTCTTCTTTTTGGTTGACGGCTGCGAATTAGGTTTAGGGTTTATGTTTGTAATGGAGAGCTAGTCTCCTTGGATTGATCTCCTGTAATCGGTTCGCACTGCCACTTGAGGTTTTTTACATCCTAAATTTAATTGCTATTCTCTTTCAATATTTGTTCTATATGTTCTGTTTGCTTAATTCAGAATTATATAGAGTATGTATTGATTTGTTTCGATGATTGTGTGTTCCTATACTTAATCGCGTTTGCTTAATTCGCGTGTGTTCAATTCGTGTTTGCTTAATTCACGAAGCTTAATTCGGAATTAGGAACATATGTCTCGTAGTGTCAGTTTCGCTTGTTAATTGATGCTACAATCGAAAAGGGATTAGAATCTGCTTAAGGCATGGAATTATATAAATCGATGATAGTGTGAATCCGAGAACAGTAGGTTAATCGCTTTTAGCTTATTATTATCAGTCACTAGTTTGCATTGTTTTCCTTAACTGCTTTCTTAATTGCATCCATAATCTCAACCCCAAAAAAAAAAAAAAAACTGATTTTGTGGTGAATAACAATTCAAGAGTCATTGTGAGACGATACTCGAGTTGTCGCTCCCTAACTACAATTTTGTAAACCGCTCGCTTTTTGACCCGTGTGCGACAGCGCGTCAAAAATTGGCGCCGTTGACGGGGACTCTTATTGTTATTAACAGAAATTTAAAATAAAATAAAATAAAAAATCTGCTAAATTAGTTATGGCTATTTTGTCTAGTTACAAATCCTAATACCTTCCCATGGATAATTATATGCAAAACTATATGCCTAATGTTGATTATGAGTCGTCATGCATATATTATCCTGATTTTTCTGGTTTAATACACTGGTTGCCAAGGTTTAGTGGTCTTGCAGGTGAAAATCCGCAGGAGCATCTGAAGGAATTCCAGATTGTTTGTTCTACAATGCTGAGACCTGAAGGAATAATGAGAAGACCACATCAAGATGAGAGCCTTCCATCTCTCACTTGAAGGTGCCGCGAAGGATTGGCCGTACTATCTTGCGCCAAATTCCATTTCAACCTGGATTGATTTGAAGAAAGTTTTCCTAGAGAGATACTTTCCTGCCGTCAGAGCTGCATCAATCAGAAAGGAGATATTGGATATTAGACAAGTCAATGAATCACCTCAACAACAACTGATGTTGCCCCTGATACCACTACAGAACCCTCCCCAAGTGACCACCTCTGCACCTTCTGGACCTTCATTAGAAGA
The DNA here is from genome assembly GCA_030762895.1 of Sophora flavescens. Lineage (NCBI taxonomy): Eukaryota > Viridiplantae > Streptophyta > Magnoliopsida > Fabales > Fabaceae > Sophora > Sophora flavescens. The sequence continues at coordinate 30,260 of JAUPTC010000520.1, forward strand.
CTTGGTCAATCAAATGGCTGCACAAAATCTCCAGTTTCAGCAGCAAGCAAATGCTAGTATTCATACTTTGCAAACACAGGTTGGACAGTTTCAGCAGCGAACGGATGCTAGCATTCATAACTTACAAACACAGATTGGACAGCTTGCCACTTTGATGAATGCCATGCAGCAAGCTCAAGGATCAGAACCTTCGACTAAGGAAATTGAGAGGAAGAGATGTATGGAGGATATCTACTTCGCCATGCTAGAGGATGATGAAGAACCTTTGGAACTAGATGATTCAATTAATTCATATGCATGTGTTGAATGTGATGGGATGGATGAACTGGGTGTTGAATTTCCAGACATTCAGGCCTTTTCTGATTCTGCCTCTTGTACTATATGTACTGATTGTACTAACACTAACCTTTGTGTGGTGTGTGCTGAGATTTCTGCATGTATAGCAGGTGATGGATTTGTTAGTGCAGTGAATGAAGAACGTGCAGAAGTTGAAGCAGCACCAGAGACCCTCAACACCTGTTTGCCACCTCCCACTGTGGAACAATCGGTAATGGAGTTCAAGCCTCTGCCAGAGAGACTGGATTCTGCACTATGGCCAGTCCAAGAGGTTGAACCCCAATTTTATTGGGAGGACTTTGTTGAGAAAGAGGTCATCTGTGACCCAAGAGGGAGTGAGAAGTCCGCCGCACTGGGCGAGTGAACGTGCTGTCGCCACGCGCCAAAAAGCGAGCGATTTAAAAAATAATGTAGATAGGGAGCAACAACTCGGATATCGTCTCTCAAGGACTCTTGGTTGTTGTTGTTAACAGAAAAAGTTAGAATGGGGGTTTTGGATTGAAATAAAATAAAGAAACAAAACAGAAACAGAGCAATGAAAGCGAAGCAGTTTAAAAGATTATCAAATAACTAAAGACGATTAATCTACTGTTCTCGATTTCCCAATGAACGCGCTGTCGCCACGCGCCAAAAAGAACGAGCGATTATAAAAATAATGCAGTATAGAGCGACAACTCGGATCGTCTCTCAAGGACTCTTTAGTGTTGTTATTATTAATGTAAAATTAGTAAAAGTCAGAATTGGGGGTTTTGAGATTGAAACTAAATTAAGAAAACAAAATAATGAAAACAAAGCAGTTAAAGAGAATAACAAATAAACAAAAGACGATTAACCTACTGTTCTCGATTTCCCACTATCATTGGTTCATGCAAATCATAAGCAGACACTAATCCCCCAGGTTGTAGCAACAATTAACAACGCAATCACTACTACGGATGCATGTTCCTATTCCCGAAATAACAAACGGGGTTAAGCTCTCATGAACAAACGAACATGAATGAACACACGCGAAATAACAAACGCGATTATATATAGGAACATAACATCACCGAAATGAAACAATACCACATATACATTAATGAAATAACAAACAGAAACATATAATATGGCATTGAAAAGAGAAGAGCAAATGGAGCGGTAATCACAGTAACCTCAAGTGTTACATGAAACCAATTGCAGTAGATTAATCTAGGAGACTAATTCTCCATTACAAAAGATAACAATAAACTAGAGAAAAAAACAAAAGACTACAAACTCACAAACTAGCCAAAACAGCTAATTCGATCTCCCTTTTTTTCAGTTCTGCCTAAGACTACTTATATACACGTTTCTGGAATCCAAGTCCTCGCGAGGCGAAGCACTGCTCGCGAGGCGAATAATATGAAAGGTCTGCAACTCTTTGTCTTCTCGCGAGGCGAACTCTTCAAATTCCCAAATCGAACGCCTGTGACCTTCCACACGGGCAAGCCGTGATCGTCTCCGACTTTTCATGGTTGGATGACTCGCGGGCGAGCCATTTATTCGCTGGGCGAACCGGAGACTTTGCATTTTCTTGGAACAGTCGGCTGCGGTCGCGTGGCGAGCAGCCCTTCTCACGGGCGAGAAACTCAATTATTCCTTTTATTTACCTCGAAACAGAAAATAAAAGTAAATACTTTATTCACTCTAAATCAACTAAATTAACCTAAAAACACTTTACAGACTCAAAATACTGCTTAAAGACAATAAAGTCTAATTTGGGTAAAAATGATATAAAATAAGCACAAAGCTATGGTCTTTACTAGTTATAAAACCAGTCAACCAGAGGCTCATCAAAATACCCAAAACTTAAACTTTGCTTGTCCCCAAGCAAACTAAAACTTAAACAGGACTCAGACTTGGCAAAACTTGGCAAGCTTAAGGACTCAATTAACTTTCACACAAATTTCAAGCAATTTAACAAAACAATTTTTCTTTCAATGTTCCCCCCTTTCAAGCAAAGTAATCCCCACATGCATTTATTCTAAACAATTGAGAAATTCATCATTCAAACAATCATCAATCTAAGCAGGGGATCTAAGTTACACACAAAAGGGAGATCACCAAATCCAAACAACTGCCTTCCTCACAAGGGAAATTTGTGTTCACTCATTCGCTCAGTTTGTGTCAGGCTATTAACAATTCACTCAATTTCACTTTTCAGAAGCACTTCCCATAAATTTGATTTTCATCTCCTAATGGTTCCCACAGAAAACATGCAAGCAACATCAGAAGGTCTTTTATGGGTTGTAATGGGGCCTGGCTAAGGGTAGGATATACAAAGGAACTAGGCTGAAGACCCTAGGAACTAAGAGAGCATGAACATTATTTACACTTTGAATTTAAACTCAAGTTCCTTTCTTATTTTTTTTTCTTTATGCTCCGGGTGGCTACAGCCTTTTTATTTCTTTTTGAAATTTTTTCTTTTCTCTCTTTTTTTTTCTTTTTTTTCTATTTTCTATTTTTTTTACACTTTTTTTTTCTCTTTTTTTCCTAATCCCAAACAGCACATTGCACCTTGCAGCCACCCCAAACTTTAGTTTCTTGCACCCATTCTAAGATTACATGCTCTCCTACTCCTAAGATCAGGTTAACATGGTTTTCCAGATTTTTGGGCGTATAACATTAGGTTATCAAGAATTAACAAAGCTAATAGGCTCAATGGCTAACTAGGGAACATGCATTAGGAATTGGTTATTTTCAGGCAAAGTAGCTATTTACAAAGAAAATGCCTAAATCATTTGAAGCCAACACATAATCATGCAAACCAAAAAGAGATTCAATCAAATTCAGGAAAGTGCAACTTAAAAAGTGATTTTCACACAGTTTAAAACATGTTGGAGGCTCAAAACCTGACCTAGACATTTTTTTGCAAATTATTTGACAGAGATTCTATCCCTAGTGTGTGCTTCCTATCACCCCAAACTTATCATAAATCATGCCATCATAACAAAATCTCAAAGTTCAGTTTTCAATCACATGGGGATCATTTTTCAAAATTTTTTTTTCAAATCATAGGGGTAAACAGTCAACAATATCATGCAATCTATCTATGCAAAATCAATCAAATCCAATAAACTTGCCACTACTAGACTCAACACACAAATACTCCCGAGCCTCTCAAATTATTCATGAGCTTTATTCAAAACAAAAACAGAAATAAAACAAAGCAAAAGAAAATAAAAATTAAAAAGGAGAAAGGGTTAAGAAAAGCTCATTGCGGTGGTGGTTCCACCGGATCCCACCGCTTGTAGCATAAGTCCCACGTGGTAGCCAAAGGACTGAAGTTCATTCCAAGCTTCCCCTAACTTGCAGCTTTGATCGGGAGTGAGCACTTGACAATTATGACAACTCCACCGGTGCGGCGGACTTCTCACTACCTCTTGGGTCACGAGATGACCTCTTTCTCAATAAAATCCTCCCAATAGAAGTGGGCTTCAACCTCTTGGGACTGGCCATGGTGACAAATCCAGAGGCTTGACCTCCATCAATGGTGGCGGGGAGGTAGCAAACAGTTAGTTGGGGTCTCCGGTGTTGCTTCAACCTTCGCAATGTCTTCATCCACTTGCATTAACGAAGTTATCACATGCTATACACACACAGAAATTTCAGCACACACCACACAAAGGTTAGAGTTAGTACATATATTACAAGAAAATGAATCGATAAAATCTACAATGTCCGGAAATTCAGCAATTAATTCATCATCCACCCATTACTCTCAACACATGCATCTAAGACCAAAGAGTCTTCTTTATCCTCAAGCACGGTGGAGCAAATGTTCTCTGATCCTCCCGATCTATATTTCTGGAAAAAATAAACCTGCAAAACGATCTGCATTTTCTATTTTTCCGAAAAGTATAAACCCATGAAACATTCTACACACAAAGCAGTTCCATCACAATAACAAGCATTAGGATCGGGATTCAACACATAATTCATCGTCAACGTAAACATTATCATCGGAATTATTTTCAAAAATAACCACTTTAGAATCTGTATGTTCCTCAAGAGGTCTATGGATTTAGCATTGCAAGATGAGTTGGCGGTAACTTGATCAATTAGAGCCCACAACTTCCGAGATTCAGCTTGGACCCTCGGTATTCAGCCTCCATCTTACGTTGAAATTCCTCTATCATCCGTTGAGTTTGCTCGGCCATTTGTTGCCTCGGTCCTTCCATATTTGCACTTATACGTGCGGTCATGCATTTGCACGAGTCCTCTAAGGAAGGTTCGGAAGGTGCAGAGGTGGTCACTTGGCTAGGATAGTATGGTGGTGGCTCACTAAAATTAGGATAATACATGCAAGGTGGTGGTTCATAATAAACATTAGGCAAATATCCATACATGTAATTATCCATGGCAATCAAAAATGCGAGACAAAGCGAATGAGAACAAATTATCAAACAATAATTAATTTTTTTTTCTTTTTTTTTTTTTACAAATGTTTTTACGCTAACAACAACAAACTAGAGTCCCCGCAGCGGCGCCAATTTTTGAACGCACTGCCGCCACGCGCCAAAAAGAACGAGCGATTATAAAAATAATGCGGTATAGGCGACAACTCGGATCGTCTCTCAAGGACTCTTTAGTGTTGTTATTATTAACAGAAAATTAGTAAAAGTCGAGGGTGGGGGTTTTGAGATTGAAACTAAATTAAGAAAACAAAATAATGAAAACAAAGCAGTTTAAAGAGAATAACAAATAAACAAAAAGACGATTAACCTCTTGTTCTCGGTTTCCCACTATCATTGGTTCATGCAAATCCTAAGGAGATACTAATCCCCTCCCGGTTGTAGCAACAATTAACAACGCAATCACTACTGAGATGTATGTTCCTATTCCAGAAATAACAAACGGGGTTAAGCTCTCATGAACAAACGAACATGAATGAACACACGCGAAATAACAAACGCGATTATATATAGGAACATAGCATCACCGAAATGAAACAATACCACACTATACATTAATGAAATAACAAACGAGAAACATATAATATGGCATTGAAAAGAGAAGAGCAAATGGAGCAGAATCACGTAACCTCAAGTGTTAACAGAAACCAATTGCAAGTAGATTAATCTAGGAGACTAATTCTCCATTACAAAAGATAACAATAAACTAAGAGAAAAAACAAAAGACTACAAACTCGAAACTAGCCAAAATAGCATTCGATCTCCCTTTTTTCGCTTCTGCCTAAGACTACTTATATACACATTTCTGGAATCCAAGTCCTCGAGGCGTAAGCCTTTGCCTCGAGGCGAATAATATGAAAGGTCTGCAACTCTTTGTCTTCTCGCGAGGCGAACTCTTCAAATTCCCAAACTGTAACGCCCGTGACCTTCCACACGGGCAAGTCGTGATCGTCTCTGACTTTTCATGGTTGGATGACTCGCGGGGCGAGCCATTTATTCGCGGCGAACCGGAGACTTTGCATTTTCTTGGAACAGTCGGCCGGGTCGCGTGGCGACAGCCATCTCGCCCGGGGCGAAACTCCAAAATTATTCCTTTTATTTACCCGAAAACAGAAAATAAAAGTAAATACTTTATTCACTCTAAATCAACTAAATTAACCTAAAAACACTTTCGAGACTCAAAATACTGCTTAAAGACAATAAAGTCTAATTTGGGTAAAAATGATATAAAATAAGCACAAAGCTATGGTCTTTACTAGTTATAAAACCGATCCAACCAGAGGCTCATCACCCAACTATCACTCGGTTCATGCAATTTCAAGCCCTAAGCGATTCTAATCCCCTCGGTTGTAGCAATAATTAACAAGCGAAATCACTACTACGGATATATGTTCCTATTCCGAATTAAGAAAAGCGGGGTGAAGCACTCATGAACTAAGCGAACATGAACAAACACACGCGAATTAAGCAAACGCGATTATGTATAGGAACATAACATCACAAATAAATCAACACAACACTATACACTCCTGAATTAAGCAAACGAAACATATAGCATTGCATTGAAAAGAGAAAAGCAAATGAAAATAGGAATTACGGAACCTCAAGTGTGGTAATGGAAATCAATTACGATGAGACTAATCAAGGAGACTAGTTCTCCATTACGAAATAAAACCTAATGAGAGAGAACTAAAGGTAAACTACTACTACTAACTCTCTAAGACTCCCCGATTCCGCTTCAAAGCAGGCTTATATACAACTACGGAATCAGCTAGCTCGCGAGGCGAGCTTATCTTCGCGAGGCGAATAATACGAACAGTCTTCAATGATTGGTGAGCTGCGAGGCGAGCTTCTATTCGCAGGCGAGACTCTTCAATTTCCAAACAGTAATGCCCGTGACCTTCAACACGCGTGAAGTCGTGATGGCTTATGACTTTCAGGGTTGGATGACTCGCGGGCGGGAACCGATCGCGTGGCGAACCGAGAGAGGATGGCATTTTTCTTGTTCAGTGGCTTTCGGGTTCGTGAGGCGAGAAGATCTCGCGAGGCGAATCCCTGTTTCTTTATTCTTTTGACTTCTAACTTAACTCAAAACAACAAAATAGCGATAAGTACTTTATTTGACTCAAAACTGGCTAAATTAACCTAAAACTACTTTAGAGATTCAAAACCTTGCTTGAGGACAATCTAATCTAATTTGGGTGAAAATAAGATAAAATTAGCACAAAGCCAAGGTTTTTCTAGTTATAAAACTAGACTAGCCAGAGGATGATCAAAATACCCCAAACTTAAACTTTGCTTGTCCCCAAGCAAAGTACAACTCAAAAATCAAAAAGACTCAAGACCGGCAAGCTTAAGAGATTCAATCAACCTTGCACAAATTTCAAGCAATACATCAAAACAGTTTTCTTCAATGTTCCCCCTTTTCCAAACAAAGCAATCCCCACAATCCTTTATTCTGAACATTTGAGAAATTCATCATTCAAACAATCATTAATCTAAGCAGGGGATCCAAGTTACACACAAGAGGGAGATCACCAAACTCAAACAACTGCCTTCCTCACAAGGGAGTTTAGTGTTACACTCAATCGCTCGTTTTTGTCAGCTATCAACAATTCACTCAGGTTCACTTTTAAGAGCACTTCCCATAAATTTGATTTTCATCTCCAAATGATTCCCACAGAAAACATGCATGCAACATCAAAAGGTCTTTTATGGTTGTAATGGGGCCTGGCTAAGGGTAGGATATACAAAGGTACTGGGCTGAAGACCCTAGGAACTAAGAGAGCATGAGCTTTTTTTACACTTTGAAATTAAACTCAAGTTCCTTTTTTTCTCATTTTTCATTTGCCTTGGGTGACTACAGCCCCTTTCTTTTTTTATTTTTTTCTTTTTTTCTTTTTTTTTTTATTTTTATTTTTTATTTTTTTCCTCTCTTTTTTCCTGCTTTTCTTTTCTTGGCTCCAACCTTTTTATTATATATTTTTTTTTTCAATCCCAAACAACACATCATATCCTTGTAGCCACCCCAAACTTAGTTTCTTGCAACCATTCTCTTGCTAAGGTTCCATGCTCTCCTAATCCTAAGATCGGGTTAACATGGTTTTCTAGATTTTAGCTTATAACATAAGGTTATCAAGAATTAACAGGCTAATCAGGCTCAAAGGGCTAACTAGGGAACATGCATTAGGAAGGGTTCAATTTAGTCAAGTAGCTATTTACAAAGAAAATGCCTAAATCATTTGATGCAAACACATAAACATGCAAACCAAGAAGAGATTCAAGCAAATTCGGGAAAGTGCAACTCAAAAGTGATTTCACACAGTTAAAAACATGTTGGAGGCTCAAATCCTCACCTGGACATTTTTGCAAATTGTTTGACAGAGATTCTATCCCTAGTGTGTGCTTCCTATCACCCCAAACTTATCATAAATCATGCTATCACAACAAAATATCTCAAAGTTCAGTTTTCAAAATTCTTTTTCAAGTGGGGATCAATTTTTAATATTTTTCAAGACTTAGGGGGAAACAGTCAACAAATAACATGCAATCCATCTATGCAAAATTCAATCAAATACCATTCAATCTACCGACACAAGACTCAACACACATACTCCTGAGCTTCTCAAATTATTTAGGAGCTAAAAGAAAATAAAACTAAAACAAAGCAAGCATAATTAAAAAGGAAAAGCAATTAAAAAGAGTAAGGTTCAGAGAAAACTCATGGGGCGGTTCCACCAGGATCCCACTGTCTGTGATACAGCGGCCACGGAATGCCCAAATTGCAGTATGATCCTCCCGGATCCCATGGCCTACAGCATAAGTATGAGAGTGGGCGCCTGATAATCTTGGTAACTCTGCCAAGTGCGGCGGACTTCCCACTCCCTCTCAGGTCACATATGACTTCCTTGTCGACCTTGTCAATAAAATCCTCCTAATAAAATCGGGGTTTAACCTCTTGCACTGGCCATGGTGCAAAATCCAGAGGTTTGAACTCCATCACTGGTTGTTCCACAGGGGGAGGTGACAAACAGGTAGAGAGAGTATTCTTGGTGCTGCTTCAACTTCGCACGATCTTCATTCACTTTGTGCTAACAAATCCATCACCTGCTAAACTGCAGAAATCTCAGACACACCACACAAAGGTTAGTGTTAGTAGAGTCAGTACATATAGTACAATAAACTGAATCGAAAAGGTCCAGATGTCACGGAAATTCAATACACAATTCATCCATCCCACCACTTTCAACACATGCATTTGATTCCAAAGGTTCTTCATTATCCTCAAGCTTATTGCCTTGATTGTGAGGATGGAGTGCATAGCATCGAGGCATATATGTATCTTCTGTCATAATGGGGCATGCCTCATACAGTGCTCGGGGAGAGCCGCACATGCCACAAAACCTTCTCTCTTTGAAACAATTGCTCCAAATAAGTGAGCCTATCCATTCCATCAAAATTAGGATAACTTATGCATGGTGGTGGGTTACTAAAATCAACATTAGGCATATCACCAAACAGTAATTTATCCATATGCATAGTACTAAGATCCATAATCGGACAAAGCTGACCAAAACTAATTCAAGAAAGAAATTTTTTTCTGTCAATAACAACAAAGAGTCCCTCGGCAACGGCGCCAATTTTTGAACGCGCTATACGCCCACGCGCCAAAAAGCGGCGATTTACAAAAGAATGTAGATAGGGAGCAACAACTCGGATATACGTCTCTCAAGGACTCTTGGTTGTTGTTGTTAACAGAAAAAGTTAGAATGGGGATTTTGGATTGAAATAAAATAAAGAAACAAAACAGAAACAGAGCAATGAAAGCGAAGCAGTTTAAAAGATTGTCAAATAACTAAAGACAATTAATCTACTGTTCTCGGTTTCCCAACTATCATCCCGGTTCATGCAATTCCAAGCCCTGCAGATTCTAATCCCTCCCGGTTGTAGCAACAATTAACAAGCGAAATCACTACTACGAGATATATGTTCCTATTCCCGAATTAAGAAACGGGGTGAAGCACTCATGAACTAAGCGAACATGAACAAACACACGCGAATTAAGCAAACGCGATTATGTATAGGAACATAACATCACAAAATAAATCAACACAACACTATACACTCCTGAATTAAGCAAACAGGAAACATATAGCATTGCATTGAAAAGAAAAGCAAATGAAAATAGGAATTACGGAACCTCAAGTGTGGTAATGGAAATCAATTCCGATGAGACTAATCAAGGAGACTAGTTCTCCATTACCGAAATAAAACCTAACGGAGAGAACTAAAGGTAAACTACTACTACTAACTCTCTAAGACTCCCGGTTCCGCCTTCAAGCAGAGCTTATACCTACAACAGGAATCAGCTAGCTCGTGAGGCGAGCTTATCTTACGTGAGGCGAATAATACGAACAGTCTTCAATGATTGGTGAGCTCGCGAGGCGAGCTTCTATTCGCAGGCGAGACTCTTATTTCCCAAATGACGCCCGTGACCTTCAACACGCGTAAGCCGTGATGGCTCCGACTTTCGGGGTTGGATGACTCGCGGGCGGGAACCGATCGCGTGGCGAACCGGAGAGGATGGCATTTTCCTGTTCAGGTGGCTTCGGGTTCGCGGCGAGAAGATCTCGCGAGGCGAATCCCCTGTTTCTTTATTCTTTTGACTTTAACAACTCGAAAACAACAAAATAGTGATAAAGTACTTTATTTGACTCAAAAGCTGGCTAAATTAACCTAAAACTACTTTAGAGACTCAAAACCTTGCTTGAGGACAATCTAATCTAATTTAGGTGAAAATAAGATAAAATTAGCACAAAGCCAAGGTTTTTCTAGTTATAAAACTAGACTAGCCAGAGGCTGATCAGCGAGGTCACCATAATTGTCAAGTGCTCACCTCCATATCAAGGCTACAAGTTATGGGACCATGGAATGAGCTTAGTCCTTTTGGCTATCACTTGGGCCTTATGCTACAAGCAATGGGATCCAAGGCGGAAGCCTACCGGAATGAGTTTTTCTTAACCCTTTCTCTTTAGTTTACTTTCATTTGCTTGTTAGTTTTTTCTTTTCTTTGTTTTTGTTCTGTTTTCGTTGGCTCTTGAATAATTTGAGAAGATCAAGAGCTTGTGTGTTGAGTCTTGTGTCGGTAAGCTTGATTGGGTTTTAATTGAATTAGCATAGATTGATTGCATGATATATGTTGATGATTTTTCCCCTAGGTCTTGAAATTTGAAAATTGATCCCCATTTGAAAAAAATTGAAAATTGAACTTTGAGATATTTTGTTATGATTGCATGATTTATGATAAGTTTGGGGTGATGGGGTGCCCACACTAGGGGTTGAATCTCGGTCAAACAATTTACAAAAATGTCCAGGTGAGGATTTGAGCCTCACGGCATGTTTTTAATTGTGAGAATCACTTTTGAGTTGCACTTTCCCAAATTTGCTTGAGTCTCTTCATGGTTTGCATGCTTATGTGTTGCATCGAGATGATTTAGGCAATTTTCTTTGTAAGTAACCACTTGGCCTAAAATTGAACCAGTCCCTAATGCATGTTCCTAGTTAGCCCCATTGAGCCTAATTAGCCTATTGTTTCATGATGACCCTATGTTACAAGCAGAAAATCTGGGAAAACCATGTTAACTTGATCTTAGGATTAGGAGAGCATGGAAGCTTAGCAAGACAAGGGTTGAAAGAAACTAAGTTTGGGGTGGCTACAAGGATATGATGTGTTGCTTGGGATTAAGAGAAAATGAAAAAAATAATAAAAGGTTGGAGCCAAAGGGCTTAAAAAAAAAGAAAGAAAGAAAAAAAAGAACAAAAATGTCAAAAGGGTATTAAAGGAAATGGCTGCGATCACCCAAAGCATAAAGAAAAATGGAAAAAGGAACTTGAGTGGAAATTCAATGTATCAAAATTTTCATGCTCTCTTAGTTCCCTAGGGACTTAAGCCCAGCACCTTTGTATATCCTATCTTTAGCCAGGCCCCATTACAACCTTAAAAGACCTTCTGATGTTGCATGCATGTTTCGTGGGAGACCTTGGTTGATATAAGAATCAAATTCAGGGGGAAGCGCTCTTAAAGTGAAATTGAGTGAAATGTTGATAGCCTAGACAAAGCAGCGAATGAGGTAGAAACACTAAATGCCCTTGTGAGGAAGGCAATTGTTTTGAAAGTGGTGATCTCCACTGTGTGTAACTTGGATCTCTTGCTTAGATCTTCTGTTGCATGAATAATGGAATTCTCGATTGTTTAAAGTAAATGAATGTCAGGGATTTTATTGTTACAAGGGAAACATTGAAGCAAAAATTATTTTGATGAAGTGCTTGAAATTTGTGCAAAGTTGATTGAATCCTTTAAGCTTGCCAAGTCTTGAGTCTTTTTGAGTTTTAGTTTGCTTGGGGACAAGCAAAGTTTAAGTTTCCGGTATTGTGATCAACCTATGGCTCGACTAGTTTTAAAACTAGAAAGACCATGGCTTTGTGTTAATTATATCTCATTTTACCCAAATTGGATTAGATTGTCCTCAAGCAACATTTTGAGTCTCTTAAGTAGTTTTATGTTATTTTAGTTGATTTTGAGTCAAATAAAGCACTTATTGCTATTTCATGTTTTAGGAGTTCAAAGGAAGCATTTAGAGGCAGGGAATGATGAAAACAATGGAAAAATGCAATTTTGGAAGATTCGTCTCGCGAGGAGACTACTCGCCTCACGAGCTTGAAGACCGGCGACAAGACGGTCACCTCTTTGGCTGCGCCTCGCGAATCATGTTTACATCCTCACGAAAATCCAAACATCGAAACCGGTTCATAAGATTCGCCTCATGAAGCATGTTTTCGCCTGCATGACCATGACAGAAATCTGTATTTATAGTCTGTTTAGGGCAGGCCCGAGCCTATCTTCTTTTTCTTCTTCTTTTAGTTGTGACTAGGATTAGGTTTGGGTTTATGTTTGTAATGGAGAGCTAGTCTCCTTGGATTGATCTTTTTGTAAATCGGTTGTGCCTTTGCCACTTGAGGTTTTGTACTTCTAAATTTAATTGTTTTATTCTCTTTCAATATTTCTTAACATATGTTGTTTGCTTAATTTAATTATATAGAGTATGTATTGATTGTTTGATGATTGTGTGTTCCTATATTAATCGCGTTTGCTAATTCGCGTGTGTTCAATTCGTGTTTGCTTAATTCACGAGGGCTTAATCAGTTTGCTTAATTCGGAATTAGGGAACATATGTCTCGTAGTGTCAGTTTAAACTGTTGATTGATGCTACAATCGAAAAGGTTAGAATCTTCTTAAGGCATGGAATTATATAAATACGATGATAGTGGGAAGCGAGAGCGATTAGGTTAATCGCTTTTAGCTTATTATTATCAGTCACTAGTTTGCATTATTTTCCTAACTGCTTTCTTAATTGCACCATCATCTCCCCCCCAAAAAAAATGATTTTGTGGTGAACAACAATTCAAGAGTCCCTTGTGAGACGGTACTTTCGAGTTGTAAGCTCACAACTTACAATTTTTGTAAACGCTCCTTTTTTCACCAGTATGCGACAGTAGCGTCATTTGGGGCTTGATCGACCTGCGGCTCATCTAGTTTATGGCTAGTATGACCAGGTTTTTGTGCTAATTATATCTCATTTTCACTAAATTAGATTAGTCTGTCCTCAAGCGAGGTTTTGAGTCTCTAAAAGTAGTTGTAGAGTTAATTTAGCCAGTTTTGAGTCAAATAAAGCACTTATGGCTATTTTTATTGTTTTGGGGTTAACTTAGAAGTTAAAGGAATAAAAAAGCGAAAATTCAATCTAGAGGTGTTCTCCTCGCGAGAGTCTTCTCCCACGCGAAGAACAACCAGTGAGCAATGAGAATATCATCTCTACAGCTGCATCCGTGAATCTCACAGCCTCGAGAAAACAGAAAATCTTGAAAAATGCAAGCGCTGCGTGTTAGCCTCGGCGGATCCATGTCTCGCCTCGCGAGGCCGGCGACCAGCCATGACTCTCGTTCCCTCGCCCGCGGCCGGTGCGCCCGCGAAATGCAAACGTTGGAGCTATTCATAATATTTGCCTCGCGGTGAGGTTATTCTCTCGAGTAGGCGCGATTCTGATAGATATAATGGTACATTACGGGCATATTAGAAGGAACTTTTGATTCTCCATTGTTTTTTAAATATTTTCACAGGTGTACTTACGTTTTTATGGAGAACTAATTTTCTTGGATTGGTCACTATTGTAATCGATTTCACTACTGCGAGGTTTTTGTAATCCTATTTTGTTTGCTTTACCCTTTTCAATGCTATGCTATATGTTTACATTTGCTTAATTGAGTGTATAGTGTTGTGTTGACTATCGGTGATGTTATGTTCCTATGTTTAATAAGTGTTTTCTTAATTGCGTGTGTGCAATTCGTGTTAGCTTAGTTCACGAAGGGCTTTAACCGTTGCTTAGTTCGGAATGGGAACATATATCTCGTGGTAGCCGATTACACACATTGGTAATTGTTTATTTAGGGAGGGGATTACCAGAATGCACTTGGGGGCTTGGAATTACATGAGCCAGAGATGGTTGGGAAATCGAGAACGATGGTTGTCATCTTTTATTATTTGATAATCTTTTAAGCTGCTTTCTTGTTTATTGCATACTGTTTTTTGCATTGTTTTCCATTTGACTTTCAAACCAACCCCCACTCCCCCCCCCAGCCGATTTTTGTGTAAATAACCAGTCAAGAGTCCTTGTGAGGCGATATCAGAGGTTGTCGCTTCCTAAACTACAGTTTTATAAACCCAGCTCGCTTTTGGCGCGTCTTGCGACATCACGTTCAAAGGGTGGCGCGTGAGGGTAGGACTCTTGTTTGTTATTTTCGCATTTTTCTTTTTTTTTTTTCACTTCCGTTTTTGTTGGGTGAATTGACGGCTACTAGGTCTGCTTGACTTGTGTGATTTGATCTGAAATTGAAATAACACTTTTTTTCTTTACCTTCAGTAGTGAAATTAGGGCTATCATTAGTGGTGATTCTAGTTCTAAAAGCTTTTTTTGATAACGTGGGTGTGGGGGCATTAAAACGACTTGCTGCCCACACTGATGTTAGTATAATGGCTTGTGTATTGAATAATGCGGGTATTACTCACTTTGAATTAAATCTGGTCTAATCCATTTGTTGCCAAGGTTAGTGGTCTTGCGGTGAGGATCACACAAGCATTTGAAGGGAATTCAGATTTGTCTGCTCCACGGGTGAGACCGGAAGGAATAGCGAGGATCACATCAGAAGCTGCCCAGGCCTTCCATTTTCACTACAGGCGCTGCAAAGGATTGTTTGTTATATCTTAGGCAATTTCTATTACTACATGGAGCGATTTGAAGAAGAGTTTTCTTAGAAATATTTTCTGCCCTCGAGCCAGTCAATCGGAAGAAATATGTAGCATCAGACAAGGAAATAGGTCATTGGTGAATATTAGGAAGATTCAAGCGGTTGGTATCCGGTTGCCCTCGACGCCAGTTTCAGCGACTCGCTTCGGTATTTTATGAGGAGTTCTGCCATTAGATAGAAATATTTTGAATCTTTGTAGTGGGAGCACTTGTTGATAAGACTCGGTGGCACGAAGCAATTAATTGAAAATATGTCCACTTTGCTCCCAGCAGGTTTAGCAGGAGAATACATTGAGGCAGGGGTGTGAATGAAGTCCGTAGTTCTTAACTGACCGGGCCGTGATGATAGAATTGATAGGCTCAACTTTAACTGTTAGAGAAATTGGCAATGGATAAGGTTGTTGCGGCAATGTTGTGTAGCATGTGCAACTCTCC